>CM076570.1:330508487-330782777 GCA_034641835.2 Pinus albicaulis | reverse complement strand
ATCTAATGATCTAAGTTGTTAGATATTATAACGGATTGATTAAATGAGAATAATTTCATGCACTTGAATACTAAGTGTTTATATCGCACATTGTAACTTTTAACAAATACCAATAGTTATGTTTTTTTTCGCTGATAAATCTTGCGAAATGTGATCTGCACAAATCACACATCGCAACTTATTGTGGTGTATAAAATTTTCCAGTTGGTTTCTTGTTGTGAAAAGTGAAATGCACTGAAGACTCACGTTGTTGCGCTTTATCGGAATTTTGGATACTTATAATTTTTCTTTTATTGTTTCATTGGGTCTGACTCATCGCAACTTTTTCGAGATGTTATAAGCTTGTTCTTTTAAAAAGGCGCGATGTGATTTCTCTTTAAAAGGATTTTTAAGCATTTTCAATGAGGATTTTATATAATTCCGAAAATGTTGAAGCGCATATCGCAATTCGCAAATCTGATTGTGTTATAACTTAATTGGCTTGTAAGTTATGCGATTTGAGGTGAGCACTTTGAAATCAAAGTCAAAAGGAAAAAAATTTATTACTAAAGTTTTAAAACTTACGCTAAAATGAAATCATGCTCATAAATTTCTATTTATTTTTTGAAGGGTCCCTATTTATTATTAAAATAAATGGGGGGGGTGTTGTATAGTAAAACACGGTCATATCATGCTCATGGAAAACAATGGACACTATTGGGTACTAGTGTCCCACAATGGCCCTACTCCTAGAGTGATTTTCTAGCATACCAACTGCATGTTTCAATTCCTTTTGTTGTTGCTACTAATTCTTGCAATCAGTTTCAACCACCCAACCAGGAATTTCCATGCTTCCTGTACCAAGCACAAAACTGCCATTAGATTCAAAATAAATTGAAATAAATTCACATCATACCTCATTGGTAGTTCTTCAATAAGGTACACTTTCAATTCTATTCATTTATTGTCACAACAAGTAAACTTAGTGGTTTGATCAAATCATCATGTATACACATATCACATCTAGTTAGCTCAAAACACAACCATATTAGGTAAAAACCATGAGTCACATGCAATCATCATATACCATAATCATAAATCACATGTAACCATCATGTCGTAATCGTAGTGTTAATCAAGGTTGTCATTGGTGTCAATATGAATTTCATTAAGATGTCAATATTCTTGAGATGCCTGGTTCCAGATGATGATGTCATAACTCTTGGTTGATAACGATGCCATCAATGAAGATGTCAAGCCACTAATGAAGAAGTCTTGCTCGAACAAGTCCTTGAACTAACTATAATGTTGTCGAGTGTCAATCATGTGCCTTGATTGGTGATCTAGACCATAGGTGCCAATATACAAGCCTTTGAAGTGGAGAAATATAATTGATGAAGTCATACACATGATGATGTCATACTCTTGAAGAATGACCACACTTTCACATAATTGGAAGAATGCTTTGGAGATTTTGACAAATTAATGAAGGTTGCACTATGAAATATCACGGCACTAGTATATGATGATATTGTTAATGCATGATGCTAGATGAATGTTGCACTCCAACATAATGACTCTATGATCCTATGATGACATTGATAACAATGAAGAAACCAAAGAATGAAGAAGCCATGTTGTCCCAAAAATTTTATGCATAAAATTTAAGGACAAACACAAAGAAAAATATGTTTCACCATCTTAGAAGCATAATTTCTTTGTAATACCTTCACCATACTTTAGAGAATAATTTTAGCTTTCCAATGAGCCCTTATTTGTCGTGAAACTCCTAGTAGTTTGTGAGATATTGAATTTTTTAAGTTTAGAAAAACATATTTATTTATCTAGCCAAGCTACACTCACAATTTCATGTCGGCCTCCCTCCATAATACGTGACACTTCGTATACAGTCTAAAATCCACTATAAATATGGATTCGGTCTTCATTTTTTCATCATCATTTCGGTCAAAAAACACAGTGAAGAGTAATTACAGTTCAAAATTCGTAAATTTGAAGAAAAGAGTCATAGAACTTCAGGAGTAAAGCATATAGTTGGATATTTATGGGTTATAAAATAGAGATTGCCACCTACAGGCAACTTTATAATTCTCAAATTCGTTGTAATGGTTTCAGGCCCGTTCTTAACATCTGTGAATATATTTGAAGGATTGGATTTGTGGAAATGTGCATAGATTTCGATGGAATAATCCTTGACAGAGATCTAAAGCTTGGGCTTATGACATTGAACTTGTGATTGTTGTAGCCTATGTACAGACTTTAAGTTTAGATCTGTGGCATAAAATGATCCATTAATTTATGGCATTCGAACCTGTGGCACAGTAGTTCAGATCTATGAAAAAATCATGTTTGTGTCTTGAAGTTTGACCTTGCAAATTGATTAGAATTCTTTGGAAACTGTGGTTGGTAATTGTGCATTCGTTGAGGAAGATTATTGAACCCTTTTGAAGCTATTTGTAACCCTCTCTTTAAGCCTACCTTAATAAAAGATCATATTCGGATTTGGATCAAACTTAATTGACCTCTTGTGAAGCAGATATATTGACACATTTGAGCACGTTTTTTAGGACATTCTTAAGACTGCACCTTTGCATTTTTAGACGTTGATTAAGGATTCTTAAATTTGATTTGAGATTATTATTGAAGCATTGTTGGAGCTGCCTTACTTTGGAGAATTCTCGAAGCAAGCGTTGAAATATATTTTAGAGTTGATTTTGAAGATTCCTTGGAGCAACTCTTGAAGCCTTGTAAAAGCAGAATCTAAGGACCCTCTTTAAGCAGCTTATTGAAGATTTTTTGAGACCTATTGAAGACCTTAGAGAACTCACTTGGATGCATTTGTAAAGATCATTATTCATTTTTGAAGACCCCGTTGATGGAATAACCTTGGGGAAATTGTTTGGGTACCATGAAGGACAATGGAGACACCTTCATGTGAAGATGAAGGTTGTCATTGATGAAGTGACGTGAAGAATAAGTGAGGGAATAGTTGAATATTTTCAGGGCTCGTTGAAGAAGACATTGGGAGCATTGAAGTATAACCAAATATATCTTGTTGAATTGAAGCAGGAGGTTGGAGCCTCATAGAGATAGGGTTGTTGGCTTGGAAGACAAGGTTGGAGCCCTAGAGGATAGGAGTCCTCAAGAGACCAGGTTGGAGCCTGTACCAGATATAGGGTTGGAGCCCTTGAGGTTGGTGCCTCAAAATTGACAAGGTTGGAGCCTTGGAATTCCTAGTAGGTGCTTGGAACATATAGTTTGGAGTCTGGGAGATTGAAGATCAATGTCTTCATCTAGGTTTTGATCCCTACATATTTTGTACTTGATTTCTTGTAAAAAATAATTTAATAAAAGAATTTATTCTTATTGTTCATTTTGTGTTCTAAATATAAGTGATCTAACTGGTAAAAATAACAATTGAAAAGAAACATTGATTCACCCCCCCCCAGTATTTCTAGCAATTGGTATCAGAGCCAGTACCTTCACTCAAAACCTAATAGCTTGAAGGTTGATCCTTTGAACAAAAATGGAAAATACAAGGAAGAAAGTCTCCAATCCTCCTAAATATGTGTCTTCCTCAACCATTGAAATTGAAGTCAATCAATTTGCGAAGGCCCCATTGTTCAATGGAAACTTTGATATATGGGAGGCAAGAATGAGGAATTTCCTAAAGACTCAAGGCATTGAAGTTTGGAAATTGGCGATTACTAATAGAATGATGGAAGGATAATCCAAGGAGTATAATACAAGAGTAATGAGAGAAATATTGAATGGGCTACCTGATTCTATGAAGGTAAATTTGGAAAAATGTTCGCCAACAAAAAGAATATGGGACAAAATTCATGATCTTCACTCAAAAGGATCATTGACCATGACCTCTAGTCAAGAAGATGATGGAAAGCAAGAAGGAAATCCAAAACTCGTAAAGGAAGTTGAAAATAAGAATGATGAAATCAAGGCCAAAGAAGGCCTAGAAGAAGAAGAGAGCAAAGAAGACTTTGAAGAAGATCTCCTGACTAAGCTTATATATGCCATGGAAGAGATTAACAGTTTGAAAAAGGAAAATGAGGAACTTAAGAAGAGAGCACAAGGAGCCGAGAAGGTGATGGAAACTTTGGCATTCATATAAGGAAAAGTTGATGAAGAAGAAAATGAGAGAAACACCATGATATGCCAACTAGAAGAAAAGGATGAAGAAATCTTCAAACTAAAATCAGACATCAATCTTCTCAAGGCCGAAACATGTCAAGAAAAAAGAATAAAAGAATAAATGGTGAGTAATCTAGCAAAGGAGAATGAAGAAATATTCATAATGAAATCAAATATCATCTCCCTTAAAATCGAAGCACACGAAACACCAAGGATGATGGAAGAAATGAAGAAGAAACTAGTCATGAAAGATGAAGATTGTGAAAAGTTGAAAGGAGAAATTGCCTCTCTTATAAAGGAAGTTGAGTTGCTGAATAAGAACTTGAAGTGTTCTCAAACCATAGATGACATCCTAAGTCATCAAAGATCCCCCCTTGATAAATCAGGTCGTGGTTATGCAGGTGAACCCTCAAACAAAATTGACGCAAACCCTAATGCTTCAAACAACAAGGATGTGGAAAAGCTTGGAAGAAATGTTGATGCCCCCAGTTCCAGCAAAAGCATGAGTCAAGATGACATTGGAAGAAACCCTACCTCAAGAAAGTATGTTTATGGTGTTAAGGATGCAATAGGTAATAGATATCATCAGAGGATCCCAAGGCATAATGAATTTGGAATAACATCATGGAAATCTCCATCATCCAGGTACCAAAGTATATTTTTTGGTTATTTCTATTCTTGTACAAACTTTGGGAATATGGAAAAGGATTGTAGGGCATACCACAAGGACAAATATAATGGTTCCCATCAACTCCCTAGAATAAATTTTGCAAAAAAAAGTCATGATTCCTCATTCATGAACGAGATAGAGTACTTCAATTGCCATAAAATTGGACATATGGCTCATGCTCGTGAGTGTAACTTGACTTGGGTCACTAAAACCATGACAACCAATCTAGAGAAGAAAGTTACAAAAGTATGGAGAAGGAAGAAAATTGGGTCCGAAAGTCTCTTGAACACTACGACCAACAGATGATATTACAATATTTGATGATGAATTTTTACCAAGAATAAGGCTATGCATATTGTTAGGGGGAGCTTGTGATTCTTTACCATTCTTGCAGAGGCTATCTGTGAATGGGCCCTATGAAAACCTTGAGTCACACTTGGATGATCATCATTTGATAGATCATCTCTTGGGGACAACTTCATTCAAGAACGTGATCCCTTATTCATCCGATAAACTGGTTTTCTTCCACTTATTTACAAGGAAAAAGGTTTTCTTGAGCTAGAAGAGTTTATGCAGGCAGGAGAAGTTGGTTCACCACATGAATAAATGAAAACATATCATGGAGCATTTCTAGAAGGAAGAGAACCATGATAGGGGGAGTAACATACCTATGAAGGAATACTATTCATGAAGAAAAGAAGTAGCTTGATAGAGGGGGAGTACTTGGGCACCCCGTTTGCCATTGATGACAAAGGGGGAGAGAATGTTGGAAGGGCAAGAATATTGCCATCAATGACAAAGGGGGAGATTGTTAATCAAGGTTTTCATTGATGTCAATATAACTTTGACTGAGATTTAAATATGAATTTGACTGAGATTTCAATATTCTTGAGATGCCAAGTTCCAGATGATGATGTCATAAATCTTGGTTGATAACGATGCCATCAATGAAGATGTCTTGCCCGAAAAAGTCCTTGAACTAACTATAATGTTTCCGAGTGTCAATCATGTGCCTTGATTGGTGATCTAGACCATAGGTTCCAATATACAATACTTTGAAGTGGAGAAATATAATTGATGAAGTCATACACATGATGATATCATACTCTTGAAGAATGACCACACTTTCACATAATTGGAAGACTGATTTGGAGCTTTTGACAAATTAATGAAGGCTGCACTATGACATATCACTGCACTAGTATATGAAGAAATTTTTGATACATGATGCTACATGAATGTTTCACTCCTACATAATTACTCTATGATCCTATGATGACATTGATAACAATGAAGAAACCAAAGAATGAAGAAGCCACACTGTCCCAAACATTCCTCATGTTGTCCCAAACTTTTTATGCATAAAATTTAAGGACAATCACAAAGAAAAATATTTTCACCATCTTAGAGGCATAATTTCTTTGTGAGACCTTGACTATCCTTTAGAGAATAATTTTATCTTTCCAATGAGCCCTTATTTGTCCCGAAACTCCTAGTAGTTTGTGAGATATTGAATTTTTAAGTTTAGAAAAATATATTTTTTTATCTAGCCGACCTACACTCACAGTTTCATGTCGACCTCCCTCAAAAATACGTGACACTTCGTTTAAAATAAAAAATCCACTATAAATATGGATTTGGTCTTCATTTTTTCATCATGATTTCCGTCAAAAAACACAGTGAAGAGTAATTACGGTTCAAAATTCGTAAATTTGAAGAAAATAAGCATAGAACTTAAGGAGTAAAGCATACGGTTGGATAGTTCTGGGTTATAAAACAGAGATTGGCACCTCTAGACAACTGTATAATTCTCAAATTTGTTGTAATAGTTTCAGACCTATTCTTAACATCTGTGAATATATTTGAAGGATTGGATTTGTGGAAATGTGCATAGATTTCCAGTGGCATAATCCTTGACAGAGATCTTAAGCTTGGGCTTATGACATTTGAACTTGTGATTGTTGCAGCCTATGTACAAACTTTAAGTTTAGATCTATGGCATAAAATGAGCCATTCATTTGTGGCATTCAAACTTATGGCATAGTAGTTTAGATCTATGAAAAATGCATGTTTCTGTCTTGAAGTTTGACCTTGCAAATTGATCAGAATTCGTTGGAAACTGTGATTGGTAATTGTGCATCCTTTGAGGCAGATTATCAAACCCTTTTGGAGTTGTTCGTAACCCTATATTCAATTCTACCTTAATAACATATCATATTTGGATTTGGAGCAAAATTAATTGACCTCTTGTGAAGCAGATCTGTTAACACATTTGAGCACATTTTTTAGGCCATTCTTAAGACTGAACCTTTTCATTTTTAGACACTGATTGAGGATCCTTAAAGTTGATTTGAGATTATTATTGAAGCATTGTTGGAGCTACCTTATTTTTGAGAATTTTCGAAGCAGGCATTGAAATATATTTTAGAGATGATTTTGAAGATTCCTTGGAGCAACTCTTGAATCCTTGTAAAGAAGAATCTGAGGACCCTCTTTAAGCAACTTATTGAAGATTTTCTGAGGCCTATTGAAGACCTTAGAGAAATAACTTGGATGCATTTGTAAAGATCATGATGCATTGTTAAAGACCCCCTTAATGGACTCAACCTTGGGGAAATTGTTTGGGTACCATGAAGGACATCGGAGACACCTTCATGTGAAGATCAAGGTTGTCATTGATGAAGTGACATGAAGACTAAGTGAGGGAATAAATAAAAAATTTCAGCGCTCATTGAAGAAGACATTGGGAGCCGTGAAGTATAACCAAATATATCTTATTGAATTGGAGCAGGAATTTTGAGCCTCATAGAGATAAGGTTGGTGCCTTGGAAGATAGGGTTGGAGCCCTAGAGGATAGGAGTCCTTAAGAGACCAGGTTGGAGCCTGTACCAGATATAGGGTTGGAGCCCTTGAGGTTGGTGCCTCAGAATTGACAAGGTTGGAGCCTTGGAAGTCCAATTCGGTGCTTGGAAAATACAGGTTGGAGTCTAGGAGATAGAAGATCGGTGTCTTCATCTAGGGTTGGAGCCCTACATATTGTGTACTTTATTTATTGTAAAGAAGAAGTTAATAAAAGAATTTATTCTTATTGTTCATCTTGTGTTCTAAATATAAGTGATCTAACTTGTAAAAGTAACAATTGAAAATAAATATCGATTCACCCCCCCTCAATATTTCCAACACGTAGAGCATATGCATAATAAAACTACAATAAAATACTGATACAAATCCTTCATCGGTCCTTACTTATGCCTTTGTTATTTCTGTACACAAACCGGATTGATGGCCACACCCATCAAGCACCCAGTGCCCTTGATTCTCTTCAATCACGTACACATACACACAATTTACAACACGTACATCCGCATAAGACATACACCACTATACAATACATGCCACACTGACATATGACACATACACCTCAACCGAGTGTACAACACAATACATATGCCTACACCGACATACAACATATATGCCTACACCCAGTGTACAACAAAACAAAACGCATATACATATACAGAGTTCAACACAATGAATACACATTTCACGATACCACAACTACACCATGCATATACATAGTACCGCATGCCCGCAACACAGCCTGCATGACATGCACATAATACCACATGTATACCAGTACCATATGCACAACATTTACACATTACCACCTGTACACAATACTACTTGAAAAAAGTGTGCGCAACATCACATGTACACGACACCACCTGTAAAAAATGTACACAATGCCAAATGTACACCGCACCACCTGTACAATGTGTACACAACACCATATGCATGACATGTACACGACACCACATGTACAAAACATCAACATGTACATAGCACCACCTGCATACAATTCCACATGTACAACATGTACACAACAACACATGCGTAAAACACCATATGTACAATCATGCACACAACAACAAATGTACATAGCACCATATGTACATCACACACACACCACCATATGTATATAACACTACATATTCAAGATGCACATAGTACCATACATACACAACACCACATATCCAACATGTGCACAACACCATACACACACAACACCGCACAACCAACATGCACACAGTACAATATGTACACAACATTGCATATGTCACATGTACATATCACCATCTATACCTAGCACTAAATATGAAATATACACACAATGCCATATATACAATAGGTATACAACATCATATGTACACAATACTACATATGCAACATTAAAAATAACCATAGGTACAATCACTAAATATACAACATGCACAACATATACAAAACAATAGTACAACACATCCATAGACCACACACTGACCCCACAAGCAATCGTGCTTCTCTAGTGTCTTTCCACTATCCATGCTTTTCCCAACATGTCGTAGATCACACTACTTTCACTTTGTTGATGTACCCCTCAACATTACCTGTCCATAACATAAACATATACATAATATGATCATATAATATCAAATCATACCCACATGGTACTGACCTTGTAGATCTTTTAGGGTTACTCTTCCCATTTAATTCGGCATAAGACCAAGAACCTCTTCATGCCATTCACCTGCATAATAAATCATTCCTCCACAAGAATGATCCTTGAAAACCCTGTCATACATTTACATAGATACATAGATACATACATATATATCATTATTAGCATAAAATGATCATGACCCTATTAAACAACGACGTACATACACACGTATATGCATATAAAAATTAGCATTAAACAATCATGATCCATGACGGCCCTATCAACCATGACATACATACATACATACATACATAAATATATACATATATAAACATCAACATAAC
Organism: Pinus albicaulis; assembly: GCA_034641835.2. Taxonomy (NCBI): domain Eukaryota; kingdom Viridiplantae; phylum Streptophyta; class Pinopsida; order Pinales; family Pinaceae; genus Pinus; species Pinus albicaulis. Next base: position 330,773,137 of record CM076570.1, on the reverse strand, counting down.
ACCATCATGATCCATTACGACCCTGCAAATTAACGACATACATACATACATATATACATACTTATATGCATATATAAACATTGACGTAATCATGATCAAAACACAATCACTAGATATCATAAGGTATAGGTTAAGAGAACTTCATTTATTCATGAACAACATGCACAATGTTGAGAATAATATTTCAAAAAATAGCCAAGGCATCTAACACCTCAGATCCACTTTATTTACCTTTTTGGTTACCTTTCTCATTTATGTACTAGCACCGTCCATTTACCAGAATGGACCCAAGTAGTCCAACCGACTATCATATTATTACCTTTCAATTCGATTACTCATGCACCAAGCTTCATTTGAGTCTTGCCTCACCTGCTGGGTTTCATTAAGCTCTCCCAAAGCTCCCTGAAATTATTCCTTTTCCAACCAATTCCCAAGACTCAAAACATAAAAGGCGAGCACAAGAAACAAAAGAATAAAACCATGGAAAACCAATAGTAATATGACACCACAACAAAGTGGAATGGCCATGCACTAGACGCAATCAAGACCACAAATCAAGTGCAAAAAAACATAAAAGACTGAAATCACAAGAATAGCAATAAAAACCATGACCCAATCCCCCATCGGTTCCCAAAGCTTCTAAGGGAAATCTCAACCTGAGTCTTTTCAAAGATTTCATGGAAGTCTCTTTTTCCATGCAATCCCCTGCATCATACTGCCATAAATACATAATTTTCAGTGTCAATATACCATTTATCTTACCTTATTGTGCCAAGCACACCGACCTGTAACTGAACACACATGTCATCCACATGTACCAAACATCAAGACAACATATCTATCAATTCGAAATCAACTTTTTACCAAGTCTAAGAACCATGTCATAATCCACAATCAACTCACATTCATCAATCATAGTACAAAATGCTACAACTATCATCTACTTACACTCAAGTACATATCAGCCGTCTCAGCACATATGTGTTAGCACAACCATCTTAAAACGTGATTATTCCTTCATGCAATATTACAAACACATATACTCATATCATGCAATTAATCAAGCATTCGAACAACTTGCAAACATACCATGCTAAATAGATCAACTAGATGACCTAATCAAACACTCAAAACAGTCAAGCACTAAGTATATGACATAAGCAAACTCATACTTCAATGTATCTTATGGGAGGCTATCTTGTCTACACAATCAATCTAGATTAGCACGATACAACTTCACAACATATCAACCCAATCATAAATAAGATCATGATATCTATAACAATATCTAGCTAACATGTTCACATCATAAAATCATAAGCAAATTCCATTCATGCATACAATCACACATGCATAGTCATTATATACATAATAGAACACACTATCATAATTATTTCTAATCGTGCATGGATTTCATAACCCTAACCATTTGCATAAGCCAATCCAAAGCAATACGATACATATAACATCAAGATCTTAATGAACTAACCCTAATAATCTAGGTACTAGCATATAACAACAACAAACTATATATCGTACTCATCAACAACATGTAACCTAATCATCAATATAACTATCATACAAAAACAACAAGTAACCTATATCATACTCATCAACAACATATAACATAACTAACATAAAACAACAATAGCAATGCATACCACCACAGGTTTCTATCATTTATGACTATCTGACACATGTACATATAACCGCACTAATCAATTAGCATCTATAATATATGTAACCATAACATAAATAGAATGAAATGAATACTCATAACCATAATTCATATAGCAATCCCTAACCTACATACCTACATGCCCAACATCCAAACCTGTATGACAACATGCTCTTTCCTTGAGGTCCAATGTTGCAACTTCACTTTGATGGTCTGCATCTCCTTCTCTATCTTAGCCAACACATTAACATCATAACATACCAATATCATCATTATGACCTAATTTCATACAATGACCTTATGCATAGCAAACTCAATCAAACCAATCTAAACTTGACCATATGCACTGACTTGACATGTGTAACCAATCATGAGCGACCAATGCATGTTCAACATATGAAATCACACAAGAAAGCATACACAAATAACATAGAAGCATGACCAATATGTAACCTTAGCATTCACAATAAATGCATGTAAAATATGTAACAATATGTAAGCAAGCATGCACGAACAATAAACGAGCATTAGCAACATATAACCAGTCATACACTCATGAAAACATGTTGAAAACAAAACCATCAACACTTCCTTGGCGACACCACTACCACCATGGCCAACACAACATGGATACAACAAGAACATGTAGAATACAAGCATACTACACATGCATGAAACCAACATAAAAACCTGATCAACACACCACCCATCTAGTCAAAGAGTTGAACCATGCTTTGATACCACTTTGTAACACCCTCTTCCCACATCTACCCAAGTAACTAACCAAACAGGGTAAACATGTGATGAGAGGCTACTAATATGAGATTCAACCTCCTAGATGACCTTGAGGAAGTGAAACTAACAGAAACCTGAAAAACAGACCTTACACTGCAAAAACAACACCTCCAGGAGGTAACCCAACCTCCCATGCCCATGAACCCTAAAGGGGGATTGTTGTTTGACCAATTTAAGCCTTAGCCATAGGCATGTAAGGGCAAGGGTGCAGCTAGCAACCTATAGCCGCAGTAATTCCAATGAAATGTCGTGGCTAGGGCCCCAAAAGGTTAGTTATGTGCTTGTGACTCTGGGATTCGTGCCACCATTTTATCCCCAGAGCCAAGGTCACTGCCCAGAACTTCATGAAGCTTTAAGAGAGGTTAAATAACATTAAAACTAAGGTATGGAAGCAATTACATCATCAAGAACTCATCTGGACTCTCCTATCCATGACAAGCATTTCATCAAACATGTCATAAACATTGCATCTATAAGTATAAACAACAGATTTAAACATGGGGGTCTCTTACAAATATGAGAATAGATAAAAAGAATTTCTCCCCTACATCATAAGCGATAATGTAGTCTATTTTACCATAGATACATTGTGTATTATTTTACAGGTAAAAACATAGATAGAGCCATACATTATCACTGATTGAATAAATGCTTATAACCAGCATAGTAACAACATAAATACAATGGATAAAAAAAAAAAAAAAAAAATCCATACATATACCAATATATTTTCATACTGAATACCAGAGGAATGATCTCTTCATTACTAAATGTAAAAGCCAATTGAATATGGGACTTCCACGTTCCAACCGACCATATATTGGCTAAGCCAAGTCTCACTTCATCCAATCACCCCCGTGCCATATTCCAAGCATAAATGTGGGACTTTATCAAACACATCAATCAACACCAAACCAGGGTTCTAGAGACCAAATTGTCTCAACCCCAAACCAGTGATTCCACCTCACGGTCAGACATCATTAACCAACATGGATTGGTCTCCACCCAAGCTTCTCTAGGTCTCCAGAGTGTTTGTTCCAACCAAGGCTCTAGGACTAGTAACTCAACCCTAGTTGTTACCGGGCTGCAGAGCATTTATCTAACCAAGGCTCTAGGACCAGTAACTCAATCCACCTAGGGCTTTAGAGCATTTGTCCAACCAAGGCTCTAGGACTAGTAACTCAACCCAAAAGCTGCCCATCGGGCTTTAGATCATTTGTCCAACCAAGGCTCCAGGAACTAATAACTCAACCCAAAAAAAATCAATCAAAATAAAACCACAAAACCATTGATATCCAAGAAATGGAAATGCTAGGAAAATCCACATGCATACACCATGCATGCCAAATATAGTGAGGAAAACATACATGAAACTCGGTACCTACAATCAAAACTTGTTGTAGATGTTGATCCCGATGTCCTCTTGTGCTTTCTTGCTTGCTATTCCTTTTCATTATTGCTCCAAATCACCAAGTATCAAAACTCTCCAAGAGTGCTCCAAGAAAACTCTAAGTATCCAAGAGCATGAGAGAGAGAGAGAATAACGAGAGAGCTCCAAAAATGCATTGACCAAAATATTGAGCCAAAATCTCACCAACTGATCCTCATAAGAATTTTTATTAATGAGGCCTATATTTTCTTCATTTTCCAATATTTTCCTTCAATTTCCTCCTCACATCCAACCTTCCTTTTCTCCCAATTTCCATTATTTTCATAAGTAAAATGCCAATTAATGCCTCGTTCCTTTCTAATCCTTTGCCATTGCCTTTTCCAATTTCCTTTAGCCATAATAACCGAAATGAACATCCACTAGGATGTTTTTCCCACCAGTCATCTTGGAATATGTGTCCCATCAACTTGGTATTATATATTTTTACATGGATTTTTAACTAGGGTTGTTACAATGTAAGGCATTTTATCGGTAATAATTATGATTTTACTTAGTTGTTGTCATCTACAGTGATAATAAACAATCATATTATTATAAGCGATGTTGAAGAATTTTTCTTCCATGTTTTCCCAAGATGTATGCAAATGCAAAATTTCCATATGGCCACATTCTAATTTGCCACTTTGAGGGCCTGGGGATTGATCACCCAACTATATACTCCACTAGAAAAAAAATTGGATATTTATTTAGAGATATATTCTATGAGGATTTTGTTGATGAGTATTCACTACTAATAAAGTGAGGGAACAATACTCTTATTTTTTTGGTTTAGAAACAAAATAATCATATGAAAAACACACTCGCTACCTGGTCCCACATTGAGTCAATATATACATAGTAAATTGATCGGTTCCAAAATAGATAATTTGGGTTTCGATCATGAAATATTTTGATACAGCCCCTTCTTTGAATTTTTTCACCCCATTCGATGCCATCATTGAGAACACACAACGACTCTGGGATGGATTCAATCCCGTGACCTCAGGTCATGATATAGGTGGGGATTGTAGATGCTACTATAGTAGAGATTTGCTGGAATATGAGATTCTAAACAACCCGAAGAAGAATGGGAAAATTTTATTTTATAACGTTAATATAAGTTCTTCATTCTGATAAAAAATGGTCATATGGGTTAGATGGAAATATTTATGAATCCACACTAAGATGATTGAGTCCCATTACCGATGTTTAGGAGTGAAATCATGCATAACTAGTGATAATTGTATACCCCCTTAGTTCATATATTATTCATTGGTGTGACAACCCTTTTTGGAAAATACCCTCGTAAAAACATTGTAATATTGTTGTATAGATATATAGACATATAAACATAAAAGGCCTGATAATTGGGACATAGATTCCAAAGTTTGAGGAAGGAGGTTACTTGGAATTTAAAGGAAGCTTGAATTGTTTTATGATAGCTATGAATAGTTGGCAGGTATGTTTTAAATTGGATTAACCACATCAGTTAATGGTGCTAGGTAAAATGACCATAGGAACCATTCTTGCCTTGGATAAATTCACATGGAAAAAAAGAGAAAAATTAATGAAGGATGGGTTGCACTAGTAGCTAGGACAACTATTGACACAACAACATAACCACTTCCACTGAAAAATGATGGAACCACCATGGTAGAGGGGATAAAAAGAGACAAGGGTTTTGACCTATGCAACTGAAATGGGGGCAACACAATAGTAAAATAATCATGGAGAAGGAATGTAGAGGGATATAGAATTCTCTCGAAGGACACTACATGCAGTGAGGAGATATGATTGTATGCACATAGAGAAAGGAAAATAAAGAAGTGGGAGGACGATAGGATCCTATTGGAAAAGGGAGGATTATTCAATATTCATGTGCATTGGTAGGGTAAAAGGGGAGGTCGAGAGGCTCATGAGGATAAATCTTATTCACTGAGAGGGCAGATAAGGATATCAAGGCTGAGAGAATTCAGGGAGAGGAGAATCTCTGATGATATCATAGTTGAGAAACCCATGAGGCTTGATGGCTATTCTAATAAAAAATAATCTATAATTATAGAACAACCAATAAAACCATAAGGCTTGTTTATGGATAATCACAAAGAACCACTGATGATAGCATAACTTAGAAACCCATGAGACTTTTTGGATGATAATCACTGAGAAAGCCCAATTTATAGTCCAGCCAAGAAACCTAGAAGGCTTGTTGGTTGATAATCACCGAGTAGTGGTTTTTTTTACATGGCCAATAAATCCACTAGAGACTATGATGGTTGCCAACTTTTTTTAGGTGGAGGAAACCAAGGCTAGTGGGATGATAACACCTAATTGTATTTCCATGGGGTTGAGTTGAGAGCACAGGTGGAAGTTCCACAAAGAAACTACTGGAGAGTGAAATCTTGTTCCTTCAGAGGTAACACAACTGATAAAACCTCCTTACCATTAACCTTATCTCTCTCTCTCCACATCTGAATTGAAACTCTCTGTGTATAAATCCCTATATATGTGGGTATGTTGTATTATAAGTCCCTTTGTGTAAATGGAAGTGTTCCTTGCATTATGTGAAATTGTCGAATAACTAGTGGGTGAAGGAAATACAGACTTGGGACACCCTATTTCAAATGATGATGTTGGTTTAATCTTTTGAGTAGATTATGGTTGTATGCGAGTGAAGTGGTTCACTATTTTTATTTAATTAATTTGATAGTGGGTGGGAAGAGGTGAGGTAGCCTCAATACACTTTGTTTTAGCTTATAATGGTGGAACTACAATTCTTATTAAAGTAGTTGAAGGGTGGAGGTGGTGGACCTCTAGATTCCCTATGAGAAATTTACTACATGAAGTAGCTGGTGGGTGGAAGTGGATAGTCCTCCGGAGTCCCTATTTCAACTAGAAGCATTGGTTTAATCTCTTAAGCACTATTCCTCAAGCTATGGAATTTGGATCGGGGGTGACTATTGCAAAACAAGCTTAGTTGTAGTGTGTCCAAGGTTGGGTAGAGTTGAAGTCCCAATCTTAGTTACCGAGCATGCTTTATAAGATAAGTATATACTCAAGACTTGTACCTTGAATGATTAAGTAGATGTTTGATGTACTGGCTTAAAGCATGTTTTGGTATTGATTCATTGTGTTGGTCTAACACTTGTGACCTATAATGGAATGTGATTTCCTGCATGAATTAGGAATGTTGATTCCATGTATGATTATGGGGTAAATGAATGAATTATTATATGTGTTTATGACTTGGTTTTATTTTTATTACCATCCTAAGAGACCAATAGATCTTTGAACTGTTATGAGCTTTAAATTGGTCCAATGGGCCTAAGTGTACATGGATGGAGAGATCTTGTCCAATTTATTATGTATTTGAAAGCTTAGCTATCTAATAATCTTATGAAGTGCACACACACATATATTAGCAAGCTAGGCCAAAGACTCTGTAAGCTCAATAAGGATAGTGTGAATGTCAATATGTGCTTGCATTAAGCTCAGGAGGGATAACTTTAAATAGACACACACACACACACACACACATAAATATATACATATATTACGTATGGAAACGAGAGAAGATTGAACCTTAAAGCATTAAGGGCCTGACCCTCGAATCATAATAGGCCATGTGTGATAGAGTGCCAAGACCGAGCGCTAAGGGTGGTAAAAGCCCAAACCATATACATGCCTAGGCAACGGAGTTTGGAATTTCATTAGCCAAAGGAGAGAAAGGGGAGGAATCCTTGCTGAACCATATGACCAGGTGCCATGACCAAGGGCATGAAATCAAGGGATCTCTAAGCCATTGGATGTTGCAAGTGTACTAACGTCGCCCATGTAACCCCAAAATAATTACTTTGGAAGTTTCAAGGAGAGGATGTTAAAAAATATTCGAGATTTAATTGATGGGGTGATGTGGCATTGTAGGGCCATTGGTAGGGAAACATCCTATTTTATCTTGGCTTTTGAATCGGTATGCTCATTCCTCACGATCGAATGAACCCAAAAAATTATTTTCCCCAAATATTTTGAAGGGATGCCAAGATATCTTCGCCAATATTTCATTGTCAGGACGATGTGAAATGCTTGGGCCAAATTTTTACAGTGTTCCTCATGGTAAGGTGAAGGACCCCGTGTTCGTTAATAACGTGAAAATGTGTTTTAGCATGTAGCGGAAGACTCGTGGGACCCATGGCCAACATGGCACGAGATGTGGCCTTAGATTGACATGGTGAGATAGGAGGCAATATACATGTCAAAAGGAATTGAGGTTCTTGTGGGGTTAAGTCCCCTTTAAATTGGTGAAACATGACACCCTTAGAGTGTAACCACATGGAGGGTGTGATATCACCCAATAGTAAAGGTTGATGATGTCACCATGATGCCTCTACTATGGTAATTTATTGTGGTGCATGGTGCAATACTGCCAAGATTTTATTCCTAGGGTTATGTGGCCATAGAGGGGCCCATGTGCATCATAAGTGTGTGTGTGTCTATATATATATATATATATATATATATATATATATATATATATAGGGATGTGGTTAGTATTGGTTATGTATATGACTACTTTCAAAAGGGGAATCACCTATATAGGATGCCATTGGACATGCATAATTTGAAAGCTAGGTATATCTAGCATGTGGTAATGATTTGGCTATGCCTTGGGTAGCCACGTGGGCACCATGTGGCAAGTTAGATGACGTGGGATGACTTTATAGGTCAGTCTTCAATTGACCATATATTTTAATTTGGGAGTCAAATTAAGGAAAATTTTATATCGTTGGAAAGGTCTCGAACATGATTAAAGAAATGATGTCATTCATTTTAAGTTTTTAGGAAGTTGAAAAAGATTGAAAAATTTAGACCCCATTTCCATAACTTTTCTTTGGATGTTGGATCATCAGAGTCACTATCTCCTTCTACCCTTAGTAGGGGCGAGGGATAATAGGGGGCATGTTACAATTGGTACCCAACAATAAAAAAAACACGAGGGATGTATGAAGTCACTATCATACATTCCAAAAGAAGAGCAAGGGTAGGTGGTTAGGAACATTGAGATATTAAAATGATTGTTGAAAAAGGTCAATTTCCAAGAATACCAAGTGCTATTATTCGAATTAGCCCCTAGTGTGAGGTATATAAAGAAAGGGAAACCCCTACCAATGGTCCTGTAAGAGAGAGAGATTGCCTCTTCCTACTATGTAACGTTACCCCCTAACAAAATGGGGCACTTTGAAAAATAAATAAATAATAATAACTAAGATAAAAAATAAATGAAAGCTCCACCAGAAAGATCACAAAATGATATTATAACATGTAGATTCAATTAATTGGTAAATATTGCACTTGGAAATTCTACAAGCTCTTCAGGTAATAGACCAAATCCCTGTGATCATGTATCCTAGTTGTTACGCTTCCTCTTCCTCAAATTTTTTTTATTGTTAGTTCCTCAATTTGTAAATCATTGTTTGCTTAAGTTCCAAATTTGCTACAGTTGTCGCAGGTTAAAATATTTTATGCATATTCTAGTGTACGTCTACAACCAGGAAAGTTGTATATTAGGCGTTCTTTATCAATTTGGGGTAATTGGGAGTTTGGCCATTGTTATATTCTATTTATATCCGTAATTAACACAATAAATTGTATTCAATAATTAAAGAAAGCCATTACTTATTGCTATGATATGATTTTATCTAGATAAATATATATTATGGTTAATACTTAATGGAGTCATTCAATGCATAAAAATGAACTTATTTATAATTGACTATCATACAAAGGGAAAAATATATTGTATGATACCACTCAAATAATGCACATAATTCCATTCCTTGAGCACAAGATGCTAGATCAACTACTTTAAACACATTGGATGTCTTCCATCTACTTTCTATAACATCACAATGAATATGAAAATGATGTGAACTATACAACTAAATCATTGCATGGTTGTAGATACAATGTGAATTCTCAATTATTACAAATTTTCATGTGAAACTCGCCACATAGATTATGAGGAAAGCTAGTCTTCTTCCCCGCTACTGTAAAAATTAATCTGGCACTTTTCGCAATGTTTTCTCCCTCTCAATATATCGTTTTCAAAAAAAATATTGACATTTAAAAAAAAAAAGCGCAAAAAAAAAATTAACAAATTAATTAGAGAAACTTTGAGGTCTTAAATGGGTCTCAACACAAACATTTATAACCAAAATCAAATTTATAAGAACTAATAGGATTCAAGATTTTAATGTCAACCATGGGAGATGATTCATCATTTCTGGAGTAAAAAAGTAAAAAGATTAAAAAAAACAAAAAAAACAATTTTTCAACTTATCTGCCTACGGTTTAACTCAAATTTCAAGTTGGAGCACTTGTTGGATGCGTAATTGAATTCCTCATCCAAGGAGTACCCATGTTTCATACTTTTGAAGGGCCATGCTACATGAAAAATAAGAAATACATGAAAAGCATGATTGCAATCACGCTTTTTCATGTATTTCTCATTTTTCATGCAGCAAGGTCTATCGAAAGTATAAAACATGGGTACTCCTTGGATGAGGAATTAAATTCCCCATCCAATAAGTGGTATTTCTTTAAATTTGAGTAAAACCGTATGGAGATAAGTTGAAAATACGTGTTGAAAAAGTAGTTTTTTTCTTTTTTTCCCTCTAAAATTTGATGATGTAATCTAGTCTTATTTTATTATTTCCAATATTATTTTATAAAATTTCTTAGGAAGCCCATTTTAGACCTCAAAATTTCTCTAATGGTGTTTTTTTTAAAAATCATAAAAGATACCCCAAAAAAACCACCAGGCATTAAAAAAGAAAAAAAGAAGAAGAGTAGAATTGCGTGAAAATTACTGGCTGTAATGGGTCACACTCTTGCACTGCGAGAGGAATGAGATATATTCTCTATGAATCAAGGTGAGGGTGAAATATTGTGGATATGAAACACAACCTAAGGGCTTGCCACAAAGAAGCATGCAGAGATACCAACCCACAACTAGGGTTCGTTGTGTATGCTAGATGGACTTTATGTGAAGGGCACACACTTAGTATGGCATGCCCAAAGAAATCATATACGGCTCGCAATGGGTATACAATATAAATTCCAAAAAAAAAATTGTAAACCTATTGAGTTGGGGCACCAAACTCAATTTGTTGTAAAAAAGAAGAAGAATAAGGAAGATTACAGTAAGAGTTGAAACACTACACAATGAAATAAATACTCTTGTAAATCATAATTCTACTAATTATTATTCAAATCTAATCCAAACAAATGAAATTTTGATAAAAATGAGATGAAAAATATCATGAAGTAGGTAATGGATACCATAGAAACATTGAATAACCTTATAGGAGAATTGCTTGCCCATGGTTATAAACAAATCACATTCTTTCTCTATTGTTTAGACACAATCAACATGTATCTGTGTAGTGAATTAAGTTATGTATCACAGTAAAAATTCAAAATAGATTTAATTGCAACAAGAAATGGATTTAGCATAACAAGAATTTTGAGTTCCACAAAGAGTGCATACCAAACACTCATAAAGTATGGAAGTGGAAAATGGAAATAATTTCTATCTTAAAAAACTTATTTAAGAGATAGTCAAAGGCTTGCACGATAAAATATGGGAGAAATAATGTGTACTTATGTGCTCAAAGAGAGTAGACAAAGGACGCCATGCTTACATACTCCATAAATTGCATATTTTGATTAGAAATTATCCAATAAAAAGAATATTTGATTCAAAGAAAGAAAAAGAAAAATCTTGCATAATAAAAATATGTAGACATGTTGTGTGCCTATGATATCTTTGACCATGACATTGAACCCAACATAAATTTTTTCATATCTTGGCTTTAACCACAGGGGATTCACTAGGGGGGAAATACCATACCACGTGGGTTCATATTGGGGGATATATATTGAGAAAAAAATGACATAATATATTAAGCATATATTAGGGGGTAAAGGGTTTTTATATTGGCAGGTATAAAAAATGGAGCTCAAAATTAATGAAAAAATATAAAGGGGTATAAAAATGTTAATGAAAAATAGATACCTACAATATCTAGTGAAAGTAGGTGTTAGTGTAAATTCTTTCAGCAAGTGTACCAAAAATACCTTACTTAAGCCATGAGTGATTAATGGCCCTAACAACAGATATGACCGTCTAAATATTTAGATATGCAACATAATGTTAGAATAAAGCTGCAAAATAATAGATCTGTGGCAGAAAAATACATTAAACAACAAATATTTAACTAATGTAAAACCCCATAGCATAGGGAAAGTGATATCAAAGAATGAATGATATATTATAATTGTGTTACACCTGGTGAAGGAGACTCATATGATGGATATAGGTCCCCCTCAAATGGGATGGGTCCTTGGGCCATCCTCTACACTTTAATATACTGGAAATTTCTCTGTCTATGATGCGTGAAACCCAAAACATGTGTTGAACTCAAATGGGAGCTTCAATGCAAAAAGAAGATAATAACGACGATGATAATGATCATGGTGAAGAATGGATGGAAAACCTTCCTATTTATAACAAAATATTGGGTTATTCTCGAATAATGGGAAATAATAAAATATTAATAACCATAATCTAAATCTAACAGTTTGGAATATTTTATTATATGTTTTGGAGGGAAAATACATTTAAGCTGGTTAAATACCTTTATTTAGAAATAATAAACAAATAAATGATTTATTTATTATTTCAAGGAAGTGGCTAAGTAATAATAAACAAATAAATGATTTTGTTAATCATTCCTAAGTGATTTAGTCAAATTTGACAAGGAATATTTAACTAAATAATGATTTAATTAATTATTCCTAGATAAAAATAAAATAAATGGTGATTCATTTAACCATTTCTCATGATTGAGACAAACGTGACAAGGAATAATAACTAAATAATGATTTAATTAATTATTCCTAGAGGAAACTGCAATAAATAATGATTTATTTAATTATTCCTCATGGGGCTTCATGTTTTAATTAGAAACAACTTAATAAAATATGGTTTATCAAGTTATTTCTTGTAGTGAAAGCAATTTTACTATGGTAAAATTGGTTTTACAAGGTGTATTTTGATCCACTTAGTTAGATATGGCTAAGTGATCATTTTTTGGTGATAACAGATTTCCCCCCAACGTACAAGCGTTAGGAGCAAATCATATGACGGAAATACGTTGTAAGAACACAATCAGTAGACACTGAACGGGATTCAAAGAGAAAGAGAGACATAAATGAAGTAAAGCGATGAAGGACTTGAGGGGGAGAGACCTACTAACTAATATAAGTCTCCTTTTGCTTTAGATTACATGACCTCAATGAGGCGGGGTAGGAATACCCATACCTGCCAAGATAACTATGTACAAAGAATAATGATGAGCCCATCAATGTGGGACTAAGCTACAAAATGTATGATACATTATACATGACATGTTGGCAGTAATGGGCCAGAAAATACTACAATGGATCCCATATACATAATGTGCTTGGAAAAATAAAGACCAAGACTTAATACAATAACATTTGAGTACATGAGACATAATGCCCATCCATGTGACATGGGGAGGGGGAACCACATCCAAAGAAGCCCTGCTAAATAGGAAAGGGCTCTGAAAATATGAATGGATCATCTGAATGAGACATGCATGATGTGGGTGTTGCAAGCGGCTAGAACTGAACCCATCAAATCTGTGAAACTACATCTAAGGTTGGAGCATGATATGAGGTTATCTGAGCATGTGGGGGGATACCTAGAGGGCCACCCCCTCATGAGGTCTAAAACATCACACACACACACACCCGAGAATCATTGGTAAAATCCGTTGGATCGTCGAACCATCAAGTGTATGATTCTCAATCGTGCGATAATAAGCTGGCCTAGTCAAGCACATGAGAAACAACCAAGTCAAAGGGAAACAATGATTCCCTTTTCTCGATCTAAGGTACCAAAAAATGATGAAAGATGGAACCAAGGTACACTGCCCTCTATACCGCTCTTCTGGAATGTATGTGTTGAAGTCGATAGAATAGGGTCTGCCATCGCTGAGGCAATAAGGAATCCTCAACTAAGGCACAGGGGATCATAGTAGAGCAACTAATGGACTCACACTAGGGATAATGATGGAAGGAGGGAAACTAAGAGGTGGACTGACGACTTCCCTTGTTAGAGCATAAAATGCATGTTTCACCTGGAAGCGAATGACTCGATTCTGGAGGGGATGATGAGGGAAAATATGCTTGGAGGCCAAAAATGTGCAACATGGGATGAATATGATGCAAATATGGATGGAATACTACAATAAGAGATAATGGGACTTAGGACAAACTCCATGAATGCGAGGATGACTCAAATTAGATGCTTTGAACAAGGGTGACTCAATAATGGTGCCACACAGGATAGGCCTAGGGGGACCATAAAAAACATGAGTAAATAATGGTTACTCATGATGAAAATCGACATACGAGGTGACAAGTGCCAAGGAAAGGTGGTACCAAAGTACAAGCGGCTCATATGAAGAAATTTGTTTAAATTGGCAACAAAGTGAAACTTCATGGAAAAAATGGCTTTCAGGTGAAGTTTCAAACTACCAAAAATAGAGAAAGACCCATTATAGTACTCAGTGAAATATTTTCAACGGTGTTGATGGTTTTTCAAACTGAGCTATGGTTTGGTCATAATGGGCGACGAAAAAACTAGTGTTTTTTTTATAAAAGGGATTCCACCACCACCACCCCCCCCCCAGAAATCTAATTCATTTGCTAAGTGAGATGTGGAGAATGCGTAGAGGAGTAGAAAGCCCTAAATATTGTGGATATCTTATTAGATAGACCAATTTTCAGAATCATAATCTACGACTTTCAGGTAGGTATCCTTACTTGTTTAAAAAGGCCTTAATTCTTCTTGGAAGGATGGTTCTTGGTGAAGAATCAAAGTAAGAAAAGAATATATGAATGAAATATTACAGAAGGTATAAAATCATCCCCACCCACCAAGTCAAACATGGGGACCAAGTGGTAAGTGTGGGATCACATAGAGTAGAATGTTTTAAAATATGGTATCAAGTGTCTACGATATGCGATGTATATGGATCGCCAAAGAGGCCGGTAGGACAAACTATACAAGGAGTGAAAGGATAATCGACCATACCTATATCGTTGGGGTTTAGGCTAAGACTTATTTTAATCATGTGAGAAGGTGGCCAGGGGTTCCATCATACCCCTAAGCATGGGATACTTCCCCTAAACAGATGTGATAGAGGTGAGTAATCTTGTATGAAAAGGTGCGAATGATTCCCCTAGTGAGAGGATTTTGTGGATTTCCATGGTGTTCCAAGATTTCAAATAATGGATTGAAGCATTTGGTCTCAGAAGCACTAAATCCTCAAGATAATGGTGAGTATATATAGGTGGATAGGTTCCCCCAAGCATGCTATGGACATGCCAAATGTACTTAGAATAGTGGACTCTAAACACGTTGATGTGGTTATCCATTTTTTTATGTGATGGTTATCTTCCTATGGGAAGAATGGATAGATACAGTTAGAGAAAGGAAATAGTGGATTACCAATCTCATTTGGAACTGCATCTATGAATCAAATGGATTGAATTTTTGGGTTTGCATACATGGTGTAACTATACCAAAGAGTGGCTTCGTATATAATCAGCTGACGTTCACTTATAAAACATTGTAGTTGTTAAACAACAATTTATAAGGGACTGGGTTGTTGATGTAAGATGAAGGAATGATTAAGTGGATCATCCCTAGAGTGATCTAAAGTGATATGATACTCTAGAGGTTCTTGTAAATGGGGAAGAATAATGGTACTAGAGTCGACACTACCAAATGCACTAGGAGGGTTGGGGAGAGTTGCTTCTCCTGGACTCTCAAATGTGGGTTCCCCCTTACCCAAACATTGGGTGTCAATATAATTTCCACAAGGTGTACGGGGTTTGAATGCATGGGTTCGAAGTAATGGGTTATATAACCAATCGACCTCACTATGGATGAAGTCTTTGGAATCCACAACATGTTAATTATGGGTTTGCTGCGGAAGGAAATATGCACGGTGGTGCATATCATCCTAAGTATAATCAGGCGTGGTCATGGCTTCCATGATGTTTTCATCTGAATGGAAGATGAGCGAACTAGAGGAAGGGAGACCACTAATGTGGAGGGACTGCCTGAAGCATCGTCATGAGTGACAACGTTCACATGTTTATTGACAATAGGAGGGGATGAATGACTAGTAGATGGAAAATATACCAATGTTGAGACCTAGGTATCTGCAAAAGGAGGTTTGACCGAATTAGTATGGAGAACTCCAAAAGAGTCTCCAAACGAAGATCCCATGGATGATGACAAGTAGAGAATGGTAGCAATAGAATCTGTCATGTCGATATTAGGAGGAGGAATCACAATGTACGGTTCCTGTTCTGGTTCAAAAATGGTGCCAGAATCCATGGGTAAAGAAGTGGTGGTTTCATTACGAGCAACCTATATTTCAAGAAGTGCCTGATGGGTATCACAAAAATCGTTGACATGAGCATAATGATGAGAGTAGTGGCCAAAGTTATCACACAAAGCACAAGGTTGCTTCATGTGTATCAATTTGTTTCTTTTGGCATACTCAGGTAAGGTAACATGGACCTCTGAGATGTTAGAGTCATGAAACGTATCGTCGACCACAGGTTTGAGACGAGGGAGCTCAAGACAGTTATTGTTGGCATGTCAAACAACATCACACAAAGCGCACTGTGGTGTCGAATTTGGAGGCTTAGGTGGAGTTGGAGTTGTTTGGGGAGCCTTGTCCTTAGGTTCCTTATTTTGGCTTTGCCCCCCTCTCTAGATGTTGTCACAACAAGAGTAGGTTCCCGTTGAGGTTGCTATGGAACTGTAGAAAAGGAAGGGGCCATCGTGACCAATTGAACTGGGTCAAAGAAGTATATGGTTTGAGTTGATCTGGTGGAGTGTTTTTTGGGGGATCAATGTACCAGACTAGGATCCCTAGGGTCAAATTGGGTAAACTCAATGTATGGATGACAGGCATAGAAAATATTCCAGATGGGGGATCTACAAACGGTACTTGACTTGAAGGATAATGGCCTGGTGGAACGGTCCCAGATGGTTAAGACTTGGGGGAACTTTTACTGGTTGAAAAAGACGAGGAGAGACACCAGCAAAAGGATATGGTCCTTGAGGAGCTGGTCCTGATGGCTGGGTCGAGTGAACAACAATAGGTTGCGAAGGCGTTGACTGCTGGATAATCATACCGGACCGCTTGTGGCTATCCCATGACACTTGAAACATGAAAACATTGGACGAGCTAGGCTCATAAGGGGTAGGTGTTGGACCATGATATGCACCAAGAAATGTGGAATATTTTTATATATTCCTGGAGAGATATTGATGAGAGGTGAGACAGGTCTATTATCGGTCATCAATAATATGGTATACTAGGGTGATGTCTGAAACTTCAGATCATAATATGTCAACTAATCAATAATGACGATATTTCCATTCTGGGGAAAGAAAATATTGCGATGGACCGAAGATGTGATAGTTGACATCACATAGGTATAGCTACAACCCAAAAGAATATTGTAATCCAAGGGGGCATCGATGACTTCAATGTTAATTCAAAAATTCTTGCCAATAACTGTGTCAGGAAAATTTCAAAACATGCCAAGAGGCTGTGAAGAATGAACGTCCCAAGCGTGTAAAGTGATGGTGGATGGGGACCGATTAGGTGACCCGAGTTGTTTCCAAACAGTGGCAGACATCACACATGTGGATGTGCCTTCGTTTATGATACACTGCTGAACAATGGCATTTATAATGTCAACTAGTATTTGAAAAGCAACGGATTAGGGTAGAGGGGGGTGTTATGACTTGTCAACGTCAAATATGATCGAGTGATCATCTAAAGGATCCAAAACGCCTAGAGAAAATAGTAGAGCTTTCCGTTGGGATGGGAA
Source organism: Pinus albicaulis (assembly GCA_034641835.2). Lineage (NCBI taxonomy): Eukaryota > Viridiplantae > Streptophyta > Pinopsida > Pinales > Pinaceae > Pinus > Pinus albicaulis. The sequence goes on along the minus strand of CM076570.1, from coordinate 330,755,222 downwards.
CGTCTAGAGGACTTCCAACATTGGCATGGCGAAAGGAGACTGTGTCAAGTCATATACTATATTGTATGTGTGGGCAGCTTTGGCAGAAGAAACATTCTGACGTAAAGGCCCTTCTCAGATCTTTGGAATGACCTATGCCTTAGGCTGAGGGATTTATAAGGGACCATTTGGTGTCAGAATAGACTCTGTGGACACTTTGGGTTGGGACTCGGTTGTAGACGTAGCAGATTGCTTGTCATACTGGTGCGACCAAGTCTGAAGGTGGACATCAATAGTATTGAACTCGTCAAAGTTCATCATGAAAAAATGGTAATCAGTGTGACTAGACTACTGATGTGGGGGAGAAACCTGATATTGTGGAGGTTTGGAAACGAGATATCCTTATTGAGGGAAAGGATTAGTGAGCACAACCGGTTGATATGGAGCAGTGTTCGTGGAAGTGACAACATGGGTTGTTGTCCTCGAGATGTTGCTTGGGCATCCCACATTTGACACATCTAGGGTAGAAGGGGACAATATGAGTCATTTGTGTAATGGACATATACACCATAACATGCATAAGGCTTATTCATATGAATTTCCTTGCTCTGCCTGGGTTGATTGCCCTGTTGCTGGGTTGTGGTATTTGGATGGTTCCCCTGGGGTGCATTCGATTGAGTACCTTGGTGACCCTAGTTACCCTATGGTCGTTATTTCTGGTTGCCTTTCCCCTTATTATTTTCTTGGAATTGGGAGGATTAGTCATGCTCTGATGAGCACACACTTGACCTTGAGGAGGAGGAGGTCACTATGGAAGAGGTTGAGAAGACGTGGGAGGTTGGGGTGCTAATTCATTAGGGGCTAGAATGATGGGTGGTGCATAAGGATAAAAAGGAGTAGGGGAAATATTCTGGTAAATGGGTTGAGCAACAACTGGCCCTGGCATCAGTAGATATGGTTGGGAAAATGCATAAGACATGCTTTGATCGGGATACAAGTTTGATCCTAGAGGGGGATAAGTGTTGGAGGAAATAGTTCCCCCTTGAGGGTGACCATAACTCATATGAACAGGAGCATATGGAGATGGGTGTGAAAGGGATCCAATGATACCATCGGTGGCATGAGATGCCCCCGGTGTAGTGGCACCACCAGGTCTAGGAAGGTCCAGTAAAATGATATAAAAATAACTTAACTAGGCGTATATCAAGTCATATTTTAAAGCAATCGGGAGAGCCTCTTCCCCAGTCTGAGGAAAATGAGATGCGACATATTTACCTATGGTGGTTAAGAGAATTCTACGAAATAAATCCATATAGACACAATCATCGAATGTAGGTCCTCTACACATGCTCCTCCTTCTATGCCATTCTTGTACATGGTCAGAAAGGCGGGTGGCAGAAGTTTGACGGGATGTGGTTAATAACTTAGTACCATTGTCATAACAAAGGGATAACTGGAAATATGACAGAAATAATTTAGCAAGAGTCGCAAAAGAGGAATAAAATTTGGCGGGCTAATCAATATTGTACCACTTTGCAACTTCTCTAGTAAGTGTATGTTGGAATAACATAAGAAAAATAGAGTCATCGGTAATGGATTTTGATGAAGACCACACGTGGAAGGAGCGAGTGTGATTGGTGGGGTCCTCTCCACTATTTACTTCAAACTTAGGGATGTCATAAGGAAGCTTAGTTGGCATATTTTGCCAACCAACATCATGAGAAATAGGATCATTGATAAGATGGCTAAAATATGGGAGACTTAGACCAACCATAAAGGGGATAAAAGCATTGGAAGCGACCATAGTTGTAATGGTTCCCCTAGTGGTAGTGTCTAGATTTGGACAGGGAATGCCACCTTGGGGTTCTAGACCTACATTGGTGCCAGACATGGTGACGATATGAGGATGAGAGGATGTGGAATCAAAAGAAGAACTCGATGAATTAGAATAATTTGAGTCGTAAGAGGGACTCAATGGAGTACTGAGAGGATTATTTCTAACCCAATGGGCTGGAGAAATATGTCCTAACGGAAATTGAGGATGGAAACCTCATATTCTCCACGAAAAGTGCCTTGGGGGTGCAATTATGTCAAGACACAGATGACACTAAAGACTAGAGAATGATGGAAACATAAGAGTAATAAGAAACAAGAAAACACCTAGTGTAGTGGTGCCAAGTGTAAACTAACTATTCTATGAGCTACTCTAATGCAATCGAGCACTTCCTAACAAAATAAAAATGACCTCTATCCTAAAGGTGATCTAAATCGTCAAACAATCCTAGATTCTATTGTTTTAGATGGCCTTTCATGTAGAAAGGTAGTGTAGAGAACCAACTACTTCACACAACTAGTCCTATAAGGATTTTTCCTAATATTGGCCACTAAGGTTACCTTCATCCCACAGGGGTGGTCGAGCCTTGAGATTATTGGTAAATCAGACAATGCACAGAATTCCCTACGACGGGTTGGGTAGCCTCGAGGAGAACCACTCACACGATGTCCTAGCCTAAACCCCTCTGAAATGGGTTTCTGACGCACTTCGGATTTGAGTGCAGGATGGTGAAGGATTTTCAACTCCATATTAACTCAACTTTATATGTCTCAATGTATGTGATCAATGGGTGTTATTGGAAGCTTATACTACCGAACCTACAGCTAACTACAAATATTGTTTGGCCCTGGTGCCCAAGTGTGCTTAATCTATGTTGAGTTAGGTTTATTAAGTGGAGTGTTTAAGTCTTGGCTTGGAGGTATAGACCAAGCTATTGTTTTCTTTAGGTGTGAGTGTGTGAAAATAAGTGTGTATTTTGGATGAGTTAATTAAGCATGTTTTATGATGATGTCATGGTGCTACTAAAATAAAATGTTGAAAAATGTAAATGAAACTAAAATAATGACATTAAAATAAATAGTAAATCAAGCATAAAACCCACCCAAACAAGGCTCTCAAATAACAGAAATAGAAGAGGCAAACAAGCAACTCAAAACACACGAAAAGGGTCACAAAATCTTATGTCTATGGGACTAGGATCAGATGGCTCTAGATTGCTGGAAATGTTGCAGAAAACAACAAGAAACCAGAAGGGAAACAAGCTAAAAAATCTAGGGTAGAAGCTTTGAAACCTAGGGAAAAAAATGGGACCCTAAGGGGGAAGGCCAAACAAATCTCAAGAGGGAGCTTTATATGTAAAAAATCCTATCTTAAAGTTTTGTAAAAAAAATGGATCAGACCCTAAAACAATTGCTAAAAGAACATAAAATCTCAGACTACCTACTCAGCTGAACTCCTCCTAAAAAGGTGGAAGTGTATTGAAACACTAGGGGGCTTGTTTCTACTTCAAGGAGACAAAATGAGCATATCCAAGCCTAATATTGGTTGAAATAGAGGTAAAAACCCTAAACAATGCTCTCGGAAAACCTTGAAAAAATTAGAAAAAAAGTTATGAATTGTAGGTTCTCACCCGTTTCAGGAGGATAGCACAGTTTTTGGGCCAAAAAGTGTGATCTGAAGGAGTAGAATGCATGTTTTGGACTGAAAAGTGCGAGTTTCCCTTCTTGACTCTCGGGCGGCAGGTTTCGTCATATTTTTCGTCTCTTATGCGGTTGGTACCTATGGCCCGCAGAAAACACTAGAAAAGTCTCAGAATTTGGAATTTTAACTAAATAAGGGCATAAAAGCTGAAAATAAACATCAAGAGACTAAAAATGAGCAGAAGAAAAACACTGGTTGCTAAAGTTTTTGATCACCCGGGAATTTGAATTACACCAATGGAGTCACCATTTGTTAGTGTAAAATATTTCGACCAGTGTATCAAAAATACCTTACTTAAGCCATGAGTGATTAATGGCCCTAACAATAGATATGACCATCTAAATCTTCAGATCTGTAACAGAATGTTAGATGAAACTTGCAAAATAATAGATATGTGGCAGCAAAAGACATTAAACAAAAAATATTTAACTAATGTAAAACCCCATAGCATAGAAAAACTATATCAAAGAATGAATGATATATTATAAATTTGTTACACCTGGTGAAGGTGACTCGTATGATGGCTATAGGTCCCCCTCAAATGGGATGGGTCCTTTGGTTGTCTTCTACACTTCAGTATACTGTATCTTTCTCTCTTTATGATCTGTGAAACCCAAAATATGTGTTGAACTCAGATGAGAGCTCAAATGGAAAAAGAAGACAATAAAAATGATGATAATAATCATGGTGAAGAATGGATTGAAAACTGTCCTATTTATAACAAAATATTGGGTTATTCTGGAATAATTGGAAATAATAAAATATTAACAACCATAATCTAGATCTAACAACTTGGAATATTTTAATATATGTTTTGGAGGGAAAGTATATTTAAGTTGGTTAAATACATTTATTTAGAAACAATAAACAAATAAATGATTTATTTATTATTTCAAGGAAGTGGTTAAGGAATAATAAACAAATAAATGATTTGTTTAATCATTCCTAAGTGATTTAGTCAAATTTGACAACGAATATTTAACTAAATAACGATTTAATTAGTTATTCCTATAGAAAAATCAAATAAACAGTGATTTATTTAACTATTTCTCATGATTGGGTCAAATGTGACAAAGAATAATAACTAAATAATGATTTAATTAATTATTCCTAGAGGAAACTCAAATAAATAATGATTTGTTTAATTATTCCTCACAAGGTTTCATGTTTTAATTAGAAACAACTTAATAAAATATGGTTTATCGGTTATTTCTTGTAGTGAAAAAAATTTTACTATGGTAAAATTGGTCTTACATTGTGTATTTTGATCCACATAGTTAGATATGGCTAAGTGATCATTTTTTGGTGATAACAGTAGGGGTTTTTTAAATTGGGAAGGTGTATTGGGTTTGTATTGGTAGGGGTTTAAATAATGTGATTTTTTAGAGGAATTTTCCAATATGTAGTCAAATAATGGGTATTGTTTAGTATGCCACGAACACGCATGATATGTCAGAGGTTCATTGAGTGAATTCTCTGTGGCTCTAACAAAAAAATCCTATAGTAAATATAATGAAAAAATGTGGGGGGAGGGGAAACTGTTTCAATCTCCCCAACAACTTATTAAGAAAGGTACAATATCTTCATGCTAGTTCCCATCATTTTCTAGCCTAGAAATTCGGTGTTCTTTGCACTCTTGCTACTAGGGCTTTGAGAATATCCGATGACAACCACCTATATTCAGAGAAATCACATATTATTAATGTATTTGAATATTATTGGTACAATAGAACCCAGGGCCTTAAAGCCTTTCAAAAAGCCTACAAAAGGTGAAGTGGAAAAATTTCTCGTGTGGACCTTATCTCGATGGTTAACCTCCCATTCATCCAAGGGACCACTGACAGGATTGCACATGTCCTTAGAAGAAATAATGTCTCCTCCTCGTTCAAACCTCTTTGTACCATTAGAAATTCTCTTGGTTATGTTAAGGACCCGGTCGACCCTAAGGACAAGAAAGGTGTATACATGATTCCTTGTTCCTGTGGTGTTCCCTATATTGGAGAAACAAGTTGATCCATTAAGCAAAGAATCCAAGAGCATGTTGTAGACATTAGGCACAATCGTTCCCGCACTTCCGCTTTAGCAGAACATGTGGAACTTGTCACCATGTCTGTATTGAGGACTCTAGGGTCATTGCCAAGGTTGATCATTTCCACCATAGGAAACTTAGAGAGGAAATTGAGATTGAGAAGCATGCTAAGAATCTCAAAAAATATGATGGTTGGAAATTGAGTAAGAGTTGGACTCCATCTATCACGATGTGATTCCCTCCCGTTATCCTTTGGATTCTTATTGCATTATAGCTCTATGTATCCTTCCGATGTCCTTTCCCTGTTAGTTTTTATTTTCTTCTATTTTATTTTCAAATTATCCCCCTTCCTTTCATTGTTTTTTTATATCCTTCTTACCCTTATTTATGGTTAAATTATTTATATAAAAAATATTTTTAAAATATATATGTTATGGATTACAAAATAATTCTTTATTATAATTTATTAATAAAATCTTAAAATTATTTAACATTATTTTTGAAGAGGTAAATCCCCTATGCGGATAGAGGCGATCCCTACTAGCCCAGATTGGGTCTAGCAACAATCAGTCACGTAGTGACGCAGGTCTCTAGTTACAAAAACGACAAAACATAATGAGTTGCCTACCTCAGGTCCTACGCAATGGCCGTCGAAGAAAGGATGACGCTTCCCGTCCTCTGTTTTGGTAGATCACTATCCTTCTGTTTTAACACATCTGAACACCTGCACACATGCGAAGAAATGCAACGATACACAGCATAGATCTAAATCTTGTAACCATACATCAGTTAGAGAGGATGTAATTCATTGCATCAAAGACAAAGACACATGAATGAAACCATAATCAAAGTCGTTTATCATTATAATAACAAAAGAAAGATACAACCCAAAGCTCTGACGTCGGATCTTCCTTTGGCGGGGTCGACAGCAGAGCACATCTCAATGAAGCTCATCGGAAATGGGACAAAGCTCTCTCTCTTCGACTTGGCTCTCAAAGGCTGTCTGGCGATATTCTCCTTGCTACAGATTCAGCTCTTGCTTCTATGAATACTAGCTTGATAAGGGAAAATGGCAAGCTTATATAGATGGTGGAAGGGGAGTTGGGATCCATACAATGGTGGGATTGGCCCTGTCCTCAAGGAAGCTTCCATGATAGGTGGAAAACCACTTCCCCTACATGGAGATCCGGAGCCAAACCTCCCAACTCATTTTAGAGACTCGTTCAGGAGTTGGTTGGAATCAAACTTCCGTCATTTATTTCTAAAAAACAATCCTTATTAAGCTTGGCGCGAGAAATACACTGGGACAGAGCGCCAGTTGGCGCGCCCTCTTTGGTGGATTTCCCCCATTGGCGGGAGGGCTAAATTGGATGATCGTGCTAAGGCCAAAAGGTCTATTTTTAGGGTTTTTCACAGGAAACTGTCTTCAAAGGAATGATTGTCCTTGTCAAGGGGGATGCCATGAAAGTGGTTTCAGGTCATGTCACTGCTCACAGGTCACGGAAAAGGCCCTCCAATGTGCGGGATGGGGGGATTGCAGGGACGGTGACAAATTATTGTGTAACAATTAATTAATGAAATTATATTAATTAATTTGATTCTTAATTAATTACCTAATTCTTTAATGGATATATCCAAGCAATGATGCATCCATACTATTTATTCAATGAGATCAGTTAACTTCTTCACCTTGTCCTGAGGATGAAACACATTAGTTGGTTCAAAACGTCGACCAAATATTGATGATGTGATTATTCTGAAAGACATTCATCTACATTATGGATCACAAAAGTCTCAGATCTAACTAGAAAGATATTGTTGTTCCTTTCATATCGACTTGTTGACATTTAATTTAAAATATTGAATGTCCTTCTAGTGATTCCCCGGGAAGTAGATTATGGTTGGAACATATCATGCTTTGCATTTATAAAGTTGTGAAAGATTTATAACTATTGTTTTATGTTGACATGGGCTCTATTCTCCATTAATTGGTGATTGTTTTGTTGCAACTGCATTAAGAACTGTGTTATTAATTTGTGGTGTTTTCCATTGTGGATTGTTCTGTCATCACTTTGACCAAGGTAAATTCCCAGTAACATTAGAATAAAATGACAACCAAAGTGTTATTTTTTGGTTTGAAACCTGCACTATTAAGTGTTGCTATTTTCATTTATTGGATGGTGAAACAATTGGGTATTTGGATAGACCGTGATATTAAAAATTATGTTATTATTATTATTATTAATTATTCTGAATGAATAATGAAAATGTAGCAACAAAAATTATGAGGGAGAATCTATTAAGATTGTAGATTTTTTTTTCTTGCAAAGTAGAAAATATCCAACGATGTGTTGCAGCTAGGCAAGAGTTGCCTTAAAGTTCAATGCTCCAGAGTTTCAGTTCTCTAGAAGTTTTGGTGTTATATTTACTATGTTTTTTCACAAAATTTAGTGGTCTATAGTATACCTTTTCACAATTTGTTTGACTTTGCACAACCTTCTATTGCATATTGTTGTAGGAATATATTTTTGCATCGAATATCAATTCACTATGGAAGTAGTATCACACAATATGCTAGAATTTTAGATGTACCAAATCTGCACAAGTGTCTTGCACATCATGTGGAATCAAGGAAAAAACACAATTTTAAGGTCGAATAACTATGAGAAAAATCATTCTAATTCAGCATATAATTTGGAAAATTTTGGATCACTTGACCAACAAATAGAGAAAGAATATGTGCATGAAATCATTGATTTAGTGAAACACCACAATATCTTGATGGTAAAAATACTTATTGGCATAGATATTAAACCCAACAAAAGGAAGTATGTGTATGTTGTGGAAATAGCCTACTAGGCACTTTGCATGTGGTAAAATGTGTAATCTTCTTCCAAAATATAATGCAATTTCATTAGTCGAAATTATTGTTTGAAGAATTAGTCTCAAAGGGTTATGAATGAAATTATCAATAAAGGTGCCTTTATCATTGACAAAATCCCTTTCATTAAAGAGTTGATGCTTGCTGACTTTTCTTGGTATCTCTAATAATTTGCAACTTTATTTTTTAATTTCTTTTAGTGACCAATATCTTAGTCAAATTGGACTATAGAGCGAAGAATAAAGACGGATAAATAATAAGAGTATTCATTGGACATGTTGAAACTGGATTGATCACACATATTCAAGTGTCAAGTTTAAACATATATACATTAGTAATTTTAGTATCAGGTTGTAGTTATATTTCTTCTTGATCAGTTGACATCGATAGTTTGTGATCATCATACATGGGTGAAATTAACATTAGAAAGTTCACCTTTGACATTGATAGTTTGTGAGTACCTTGGACATATTGGTACATTGTTGCAAATCCTTATTCGAACTATAGTTTTATTGTATGAGTGTTTGGTGATCATATTGAGATCATTGTTCTAGGGGGACAACACATGTTATGTTATTTTATCAGGCTTCCAGTTTAGGCTTCAAGATCTATTTTAGGTGAGTTTCTTGATTGTTGTTGTTGATATTTCCAAATTGCAAGAAGTTGATATTTGTATAAGTAAATTCTAATGCATTTATAAAATTCATTAGGACAGAAATTAGGCCAATGATGGCCATTGTAGTTTCTTGGTAAAATAAATATTTTGGGTAGGATATATTATTGTGGAAATTAATACGACATGTGCCATATCTAGAAGAAGAAGATTGCTAGATACTTCAACGACAATTGTGTCATGCACCTAGGGTTTGGAAAAGAGGAATAAATATTTATGTTCATTACTCCACTTAGTACCCTTGTAAATCAAGTGACCATCAAAATGGATTTGTATAAAGTCCCTTTCCTTTGTTACTCCTCTCAAGCAGGTTTGAATACATAAATGGAGACTTCAGAGAAGTGGATGGAATGAATGTAAATTTTAGTCAATCTGGACTATATGCTAGTTACATGTCTCATGCAAGTTTCACTCTTTCCTTTTTAGGACAACTTCTTTTTCCTTTTCCCTCAATTGCCAAGATCTGTTTCTTAAAGATGGCTTCTTGGGAATATGATTATAGATAGAGGAAATTAGTTTTTTTTTGTTAGTAGACCGAGGTAGTGGATTGTGAGTCCAACACTGGTGGGGTTACATTGTGACAATCATTAATAATATGTGCATACATATATTAAAGGCCTCATAAGTATAGTTCCAAGAAATTGAGATGGAATAATTAAGTCCTTTTCAAAATTCCATATCTTTAGGAACTAGAAAGAGAAAAATATAAGAATGTCACCTTTCAAATTCATGTATGGTAAGTATTGTAGAATGCCCCTAAATCAGCATCAACTTGAGGACCAGGTATTGATAGGACTTGAAGTAATAAAAGATATCGAAGATCAAACGATCATGATTAAAGGAAATGTTAAGGGAAGCACAAGATCTTCAAAAGCGTTACGTGGATGCTCATCAGACTAATCAGAGTTATGAAGTGGTAGATAGGGTGTTTTTTAGAGGGAAGCCACATAATAGGTCCATAAGGTTTAGGAAGGGAGCGAATTTGTATTCATAGTTTTTGGGACCATTTGAAATCATAAGAGAAGAAATGGAAGGTAGGATATATGCTTGCTTTACCTACATCATTAACATGTATGCATGATATGTTCCATGTGTATGTATTACATCATTATATTTCAAATCCTTCACATGTTATTGACTTGAGTCATTTGCATGTCCCAGATGAGGGTATGATAATGGAAGAGCTAGCTTGCATGATAGACCAACAAAATCTACAACTTAGGTGGTGATTGGTGGACCATATGAAGGTCCAATGGGACGGTTATAGTCCCAATTCAACTACTCGGGAGGATGATGAGAGGACACATCATCATTTTCCCTTCTTGTTTTGAAGACTTCGAGACAAAGTATATAATTAAGAGGGGGTGTATGTAATTCCCCACTTTGGTTGCCTAAATTTGATGATTACCTTAACCTTGATATAGCCTTATCACACATTCAATATTATTTTAATACCTTAGGCCGAGGATCCAATTATTTTACTTTAGTATTAGTGGATGTGATAATTATTGTGATGTACGAGTTTGATGTTATTTTGGTTTATGATGATGATGCACCTATTTGATGACTCTGTGTAATCATGTTGATGGATTCATTATATGTTGTCTTTTTTACATATTCTAGGGACTAGCTTCTTGCTTATATTTAGAAATTATATTAATGATTGTGTCATAAGGATTATTCAACATGTGTAATTATGGTTAACAATATGATCATATATTATTGATGATTATTAAGTGTGGTCGCAGGAGAACACCTAGATGCACCTACATGTGATGATTTGACAACCTCTGGTTTGATCAATTTCATATTATTGACACTAAAATTTAAAGAGTTTAATTGATATTCTACTATGGTTACTAATGACATGATAGTGGTTGCAGGCACAATTTAGTGCTTCGAAAAATAACTCACCCATGGGTGATGGGATTGTACAAGGCAAATCTAACATCATAGGAGGGGTAAGACCATGTTCCTGATTACATCCACTAGAACTCTTGTCGTGACTTGGAATGGAAGGTGTTGGTATACCTTTGCATTGAATCTCACAATGTCATAAAGGTATACCTCAAATTAGGTCTCTTGCAAGGATTTATTGGAGGGCATGCATCAAGGTGGATTCATTGATCCCTAGAATTATTAGTATCACTATAGAGGGAACCATAGGAGATAATAGTGATATCCATTGTTGCACCTAAATTTTCCCTTTGTAATCACATGATGTTTGGAGGGCAAGCGGTGTGGCACACTTGGAACTTCAAAGGGGATTTCTTGAAGGGCAAGACCAACCTATGTCCCTTGGCATTAGGAAGAAAAATATTAAATATAATTAAGGGTTACTGATCATGCAATGGTGAGAACTAATTCACATAATGTAGTAAGTGGGTTTTTAGAATTAAATTATTTAAATATGAAGAAAACCTTGGGGAAAAGGAGAAGAGGAAGAATTATAAAAAGTTGGGCCAAATGAGTGACTCTACCCTCCTCGTGTTTTGAAAAACATAAGTATATAATGTGTATTTAAAATAAATCCAAAATATGTAATTTATTATAATAACATAAATGAAAGGGGACATAGAAAAATTAGGAAATCCAAAATATGTAATTTATTCTAATAACATAAATGAAAGGGGACATAGAAAAATTAGGAACATTAATCCAAGGGTAGTTTACCCTCATTAAGAAAAGAGGGTTGTATATAAAATAAAATAATAATTTAAAATTAGAGAAATTTAGAGAACCTCCATGTGGAAAGAGCACAACACAAAGATATCCATCCAAGATTTCAACTGGAAATAAACTAGGGAATAGCTAGGAAACAAAATTTGAGACCTACTAGTTGACTTTAGTAATGAATAAAAAATAGACAGTATAAAAGGCGATCAAAAGAAAACTAGGAGAAGAAATAGGGAATCATGCGAGGGTGAGGGAGACTATCCTTTTTAATAATAAATTAATTAAATAATTTTACGAGAGCCATAGTAAGAGGTTGATACATGGATAGGTGAATAATAAACTTATGGGATTAATAAGAAAATTATTTTTGGATGAAATGACAAGTGACATCTATGAAGCCTCCTTTAAAAGGAGGAGGAAGTTATAAGATAGGGGACCCTTTTTTCCCTATGGTTTTATGACTATCCTAATGTTATTTTGTTTAGAGCGACTACTGAGTTCTATAGTGATTTTGGTGAAGTGGAGGTCCTTGGAATGGGAACTCTTGAGCCATAGTTCTCTCCTCCACTTGCTATTGTCCTTCCTCTATCATACAACCCCATTGTAGCTCAAGGGTTCATGGGGAAGAAGAGTACCCAAGGAGTAGGATGGTAGGTCAACTAGTGAGTCGGAAACATTCGGTGAATATGCATAAATTTACACACATGTATAAGGACTACAATAATAAATCACAAGGATCAATGGACCCAAGATCAATATTCCATCTCCCCTTGGTGAACAAATATCAATGGTTTTTGAAAATTTGTCCTAAATGATTATTTTGTTGTAATAAGTTATCATATTGTAAAAGTTAATAAAATGATGTACATTTGTAAATTATTGATTGTTGGTATATGCACCTTTAATTATTGTATCACTTTGATGTTTATTGTCATTATTCAATGGATGATTAATTTTATAAGAAAACATCCCATTGCTTATTACCTTATAATTCAGTAACTTGGAATGCACACTTATTTGCTAATAAAAATGTGTGCATGAAACCCGATGTATTGTAATTGTGCATTATTATTGTCCCTACAAAGCTACGAGAGGAAACAATAGAATGAAAAATCATCAACAACCATGTGAATGAATGTCATGGTGGTAATAATTTATCATTGATCAACCAATTTCTTTGAATAATTTGGGGAACATGCAGATGTTGTACTTAAACTTATCGAGATAGACACATGTCAAAGGTTCACCATGATTTTGTTAGCAAGGTCTGCTAAAAATCTATGCCAACTTATAGTTTGATGTATTTATTATGCCAAAAAGGGCTTCATTGTTCCAATATCATAGATGGTGGTTCGATAATTTCACGAAAGGGTCTTATTCAATTGGTGTTTGATTTTCAATGAAATTTGATAGCGATTTTATGAAATTATGGACATATTTGTTGTGACGATGACATTTATTATTTATGATAAAAACATCTTATGGACATACCCCACAATTTTTTTGTGTCAAAATTATGGTTTTTTTCAACCCTCAACTATCTCTTGTGGGCTTTTTTATTTGTATTATGTAGTTGTAAAGATTAGTTCTTTTTGGATATGTATTTTATTTTATTATTTCCAAAAAACTTTAAAAAAAAAATATTAAAAATAACCAAATATCAATGGTGGTCAAAATACTAGAAAAACAAAGAAACTCTAAAAAAAATAAACATTGGCAAAGAGTTGGATCAAAGAAAGTATGATAAGGGTTATGGCCATTGGCCGACTTTAGGACTTAGCTCTGATACCAAATGAGTAAAAAAAAGTTCAGTCACATGCAAATATTCTTAATATCTAGAAAATTAAAGTAATATGCATAAGGATGAGTTATATATATATATATAAGTTTTGAGTAAAAATAGACCCTTGGGAAACTCAATAGGTGATAGCCATGAAAATTTATAAGTATTATGTTTCAAGAGATTCCAGGTTCAAATTTCTCAATTTTACTCATGGGCCACATACTAGGGGGTCAACGTGGTTCACCTAGGGTTAATGGTGGTAGCAGTCGAAATCTACCTTATGTCACATGAGTATGAAACTAACCCAATTGAAAATTCCTCTAGCAATAAAATTTTTCAAGTAAAAACGATACGATGTTGTTACAAATAAGGGCCATGTATATATATTCTAAGAGGAATTCCATTTCATGAATAGTCATGTCCTTTCATAATTGTTAATTATAATTAAGTATTATTATTGCGCCGAGAGACACTCTCCAACCTAGTAGAAAATATGTTGTAATATATTGTTATGTAAACATTTTGACTTGATCAAATTACTTAAAAGTAAAAATAGAAACAAAATAAAATAAAATGATAACTATAATTAATAATGATTAAAATAAAATAAAAAATGAAATTTACCATTGGTGGTTTATGGGCTCTAGGTTTTGGAAACCCATGGTTTTGTTAATGGTATTCTTATGTAATATAGCCTATGTAATATATATATATATATATATATATATATATATATTAACTCTAGATCTAACAATTGTTGAGAGGGATCAAATCTCTTGAGGTGCAAACTTTTCCTCAAGTTTTACACTAAAAAAGAAGCTTTCACCTTGAGAGATTTGACCCCTCTCGAGGCTTGATAGATTCAGAGTTAAGATGTATCTAGGATGATTATTATTATTTATATCATTTTATACATGTTTATGTTCATAACAAAAGCTATTTTGTAAAACATAAATTATTTGTTGAACATATCTCATAACTCATTCAACCACATAAGATAACTTGATAATAATAAAATTCTTACAAGATGCTTAAACAATAATATAATACTCCATGATATGAATGAAAGCACATAAATTCTCAACAAACCAAAATTTCTGAACTCCAAAGAGTTTATGAATTAATCATTAAAGTAAATCACTAGTACAACCTTGGAAAAATCACTAAAGAGTTAAAATACCCTTTTCTAGAGGTTAATCTACTAATTTATAAACAAAATTATTACATAAAATAATTATAAAGAAAAATATATAAAATTAAAAACCTTGTATGCTACTATGATTTTGGTAGACCAGGTAACACAATGTTTGCATGTTTATCATCATATAGGTTCCATTACTCAAATAATTTCTTACATAGGCACAAACGTGGAAATACATATTAATTATAGGTAAAATAAGACTTTATTTCTCATTATTAATCCTCTTATTATATATTTTTTATTTTAAAACCACTAACTTTAGTGTAGTTTATATCTTAGCTTCATTAGCAAGATACCTATACACATGGATGCGTTCTAGTGAAGTTGTTATTTTGATGTTATCCTCCTAGTAATTTTCTTGAATTCAACTAACACTTCCTCTATGAGCCAAAACCCCTCAGGTTGATTGAAACTAGGAAAAGAGATCTCAAACATGGTGATATCTATAACATTCCATGCCTTTAATTAGGCTAACCATTGGTTTTATTCTATGATATTATATCCAATTTGCTCAAATACTACATTGACCTTGGCGTCCTAGTTATTCCTTCATATGTCAGAATCCTAATCCCATGATCCTCGTTACCATGATCTTTATGAACCACTTTGATGTAGTTAGTTTGATCTCACACTTTAGCTTATTTTCCATTCTGAATTAGGATCCTTTTTTACAACAAACAATTACAAGGTTTCATATTGTAGCTCCACTATGTTAGTTATGATATCCTTTCTAATTTGTTCATGTTTCATATCTTTCTCCATAAAATCCTCTATTAATTTAGTAACAATATTTTCAGACCCTTTGTAATAGATTACATAATTTATAAGGGATGCAATTTACCTCCTCATACTTTCTACCCCACTCTCATCCACTTTGGCCTTGTCAATAGTATCATTTGGAATTACTACTCTAATAAGGAGTAATTCAGTAGGGTTTTCTAATTTAATATTTAAGAGAGATTTCTCTGTAGTACATATCACAATTCTATCCACATGTACCCCCTCCTCTTGTGTGTTCTCTTAATAATGGATTTCCCTCGGTGATTATAGGAAATCAATTCTATATTAGAAACATACTAAAGGGGATATGGAATTAATGTTTGAGCCATGATAAAATATTCATGAGGTTTCCTCAAGTACGAAATTCCTCCATATCAAGTTCCTTCCCCTTGTCCACTACTTTTATTTTTCATTTTTTTTTCTTTTGGCATTTTAGACTGGTCCATAAATTTAGGGGAAATCTATTTAATATTTTAATTTGAATTAGGAGCATCTTGTTCATCCTTATGATATTTAGGAACATTATCCCCCTCCTTAATTAATTGAATGACTCCCTTTTATAGGCTTTCATACTAATGATTTGGTTTCTCATATGATACTTGTTTTTTTGTGCTTTATTTATTTGTAGCCATCTCTGGTTAGAAAATTTCCTCTTCTAACCTCCTTATTTGTTCCCTAATGATTTTAATGTGTTTTTCTTCTATTTTGCTTATAATTTCTTCTTATTGATGAAACTTCTCTTGTTACAACTTCTTCTTTAACTCTTACTTCTCCCTCTACATTTGCAAATGTTTCTTTCTTTGTTCCACCTTTGTAACTCTACTTTTAACTGCCAAATCCTCTTGCACAACAACTTCTTATGGTTTTACTCTTAACTCCTCCTTTTTTTTTCCTCTGGATTTCTTATTCTCACTATAATTGATTTGGGATCCTTACTTTGATGACTTTCAAACAAATTGCAGAAATATCATGAAATAACCATAAGCGCAATATGTGAAGAAGGAACACATGAAGAAATGAAAATATGAATAATTGCACTAGAACTTTATCATGTATTTCACCCAGTGTGGGTTACGTCTCTGGCCTTTGCTCAATTTCATAACCATTTCATTAGAAACTGTTCAATAAGGTTCTTCTTTTTCAATACAAGGACTGAACTCCCACTCATGTGGCAATGTCTCTCCTACAAAGAGACGTTATCCTTAGAAAAAACAGAAGGAATGAATTCTTACAAACAAGTGGCATAAATTGTTCTCCGTTCAAAGGGGTTGAACTGTCTCACATAAAGTGGCATAATTTTTCTCCATTTTACCAAATTAAAGGGGAGGAACTCTCACAATAAGTGGAAACAATCCTCTTCAAATTTTTTGCTTAGACCCAAGCATATATGCAAATACATGCACTCCATTTTTGTTATACAACAAAATTACCTCCTCATCAGCTCAGAGGATAAGGACACTTTGGTTGGAAGAAATACCTAATTTGCAGGCCTAATTGCTAGGGTAACACACCCCATAAACAGACAAAATGAGTTATAAAACTACCCAATTCTCAGCAAAAAGTGTTAGTCCCTAGGTTAACTCTTTGTTTTTCCTAAAGTTAAGCGTTACTAGATTTTCATAAGGTTCAAAGGTAAAAACACGAGTTGACTAACTGAGATCTCGGTTTTCACTCAAATGTCAATTCAAAAAGCAGGAAACATATGCCTCATTCCTAACTTGGGATATTTCTCATCCTAAATAAGACACATAGAAAGGGAAACAACAATAAATCAAGGCAATTTCCTAGATTTTTCCTCATTGGAACTCATGGAGGAATTGGCAAGGATGAGCCTCTCCCCATCTATAAATTAGAGGCTCGGTCATTGTAACAAAGATCGAATGGTTGTTGAAATTTTGAAGAGCTCAAGCATTGTTATCCTACCAAGAAGTTGAGAGAGAGAGAGAGAGAGAGAGAGTGGAGTTGAAGGACTATAGGAGGCTTGATATAGCCACAATGTTTGTAATAATACTTCTTCTATCAGATAATATAGACATGTTTCTATTTTGTCTACTTGATGGTGTCGAGATTGTATTTCTTTACATGTTGGTTTGCTGGTGCAATTGATAAGTAGCTTATATGCATGTTATTTTATATTCTCTTGTATGTTAATTATTTTAACTATCAAGGTTTATATACTCTGAATGTTACTTCTTGTCTGGTTTATGTGCAGGTACTGTTCTAGGAGTGGGCAAAGCGGTTCTCCCTTTGTCACACTGATATATATGGTGTAAATACACTAGAGACAATGAGGTAACTCTTCTCTTCTACTTTGTCAATTATAGATTAACATGAATGTGTGCATGTGCCTTTGAATAGTTGTAGGTCATATAATCCGTCTGCCTTGGGTCCTGGGAGACCCGAGAGGATTTTTATGTCTACAAATACTTGTACAAAATGACCTCCTCATTAGCTCATAGGAGAAGGAAACTTTGGTTGGAATAAAGACCTAAGTTGCAGGCCTATTTTCCATGGTAACACACCCAAGAAACAAGAAAAAAGGAGTTATAATGCTACCCAAATCTCAGAAAAAAGAATTATGTTTATTGTTATACAACAAAATGACCTCCTCATCAACTCATAGGAGAAGGAAACTTTGGTTGGAAGAAAGACCTAAGTTGTAGGCCTATTTTCTAGGGTAACACACCCTAGAAACAAACAAAAGGGGTTATAACACTGCCCAGCTCTCAGTAAAAAGAATTATTCCATAGGTTAACACTTTGTTTTTCCTAAAGGGGAGTGTTACTGGATTTTCATAAGGTCTAGAGGTCAAAACACGAGTTGACTAACTGACATCCCACTTTTTACTCAATTTTCAGCTCAAAAATCAAGAAACCTGCGCCTTAGTCATGACTTGGGATATTGCTAATCATATCTATGATACATGGAAAATGAAAAAATAATAAATAAAGGAAAGTTCCTAGCTTTTTCCTCATTTGAACTCATGGAGGAATTGGCAAGGATGAGCCTCTCTCCATCTATAAATTGGAGGCTTGGTCATTGTAACAAAGGTCGAATGGTTGTCTAAAGTTTGAAGAGCTCAAGCATTGTTATACTACCAAGAAGTTGAGAGAGAGAGAGAGAGAGAGAGAGAGAGTGGATATGAAGGACTAGAGGAGGCTTGATCTAGCCACAATGGTTGTAATCATCCTTCTCCCTCAAATAATATAGATATGTTTGTGTTCTATCTACTTGATGGTTTCGAGATTGTATTTCTTTACATGTTGGTTCAATGATGCAATTGATAAGTAGCTTAGATGCATGTTAGTTTATATTCTCCTGTATGTTAATGCTTTTATTTTCAAGGTTCATATGTTTTGAATATTACGTTTTGTCTTGTTTATGTGTAGGTTATAATCTATGAGTTGGCAGAGAGGTCTTCCACTTTACCACATTGAGATCTCCAACAGGGATACACAAAGGACTGAGGTAACTCTTCTTCTTTTGCTTTGTCAATCATGCGTTAATATGAATATATGTGTGTTTCTTTGTGATAGTTGCAGTTAATCTAAAACAATATTCCTTGGGTCCAAGGAAGACCCGAGAGGGTGTTTCCTCCATGACGCGAGGTTATACAACAAAATGACCTCCTCATCAACTCAAAGGAGAAGGAAACTTTGGTTGGAAGAAATACCTAACTTGTAGGCCTATTTTCCAGGGTAACATACCCCATAAATAGACAAAAGGAGTTATAATGCTGCCCAACTCTCAGAGAAAATCGTTAGTCCCTAGGTTAATGCTCTATTTTTCCTAAAGGGAAGCGTTACTATATTTTCATAAGGTCTGGAGGTCAAAACACGAGTTGAATGACTGACATCCCACTTTTCACTCAACTGTCAGCTCAAAAAGTAGGAAACCTGCACCTCAGTCCTGACTTGGGATATTGCTAATCCTATCTAAGACACATGGAAATGGAAACAATAATATATCAAGGAAATATCCTATATTTTGCCTCATTGGAACTCATGGAGAAATTAAAAATGATGAGCCTCTCTCCATCTATAAATTGGAGGCCCA
This sequence comes from Pinus albicaulis, assembly GCA_034641835.2. Lineage (NCBI taxonomy): Eukaryota > Viridiplantae > Streptophyta > Pinopsida > Pinales > Pinaceae > Pinus > Pinus albicaulis. The sequence continues at coordinate 330,735,629 of CM076570.1, read as the reverse complement.
GTCATTGTAACAAAAGTCGAATGGTCATCGAAAGTTTGAAGAGATTAAGCATTGTTATGCTGGCAAGAAGCTTAGAGAGAGAGAAAGAGAGTGGAGCTAAAGGGCTAGAGGAGGCTTGATCTAGCCACAATGGTTGTAATCATCATTCTTCTATCAGATAATATATATTTGTTTCTCTTCTGTATACTTGATGGTGTCGATATTGTATTTATTTACATGTTGGTTCAATTGCACAATTAATAAGTACCTTAAATGCATACTAGTTTATATTCTCCTGTATTTTAATGCTTTTCTTGTCAAGTTTCATATGCTGTGAAGATTACACTTTGTTTTTTTTTATGTGTAGGTTCTGATCTAGGAGATGGCAGAGAGGTCTTGCACTTTGCCACACTGATATCTTCAACAGGGCTACATGAAGGACTGAGGTAAGTCTTCTCCTTTTTATTTTTCAATCATGGGTTAATATGAATATATGTGTGTTTCTTTGTGAAATTTTTAGTTAATCTCAAACAGTTTGCCTTGGGTCCGAGGAAAACCCAAGAGGGTATTTCATCCACAACCACTTGTGAAATAAAACCTATATCATAATTTATGAATTCACTGGGGGCTACTACTTAGTTCCCAATTGTGATCTTTTAGTTCCCAGATCTCTCTTTCTCTCGATGCATTCCTGTTATTCTTGGTTCCCATTATGATCACTCAGTATGCTTCCCAACCTCCTCTGTTGTTGACAGAATTTTATCAGACCCTAATTGAACCTTTTTTCAACCTATGTCTCCATAATGCATCCTGATTGTGCAATCCAGGGCGTTATAACACTCCCCAGTCTCTTGGAAAGAGCGTTAGTCCTGCTACTAACGCTATAATTTTCCTTCTGAGAAGCGTTATTTAACCAATATCTTGACATCCACGCAGTCCTATGGATTGTTGGCTTGATAGGTTGCATGTAGTCTCTCATTATGATATGAAACTGTGCACTATGTTTGGTTGGTTGTTTGCATGACCATTTTTCTTTTTAGGAAAATATTTTATTTATTATTATTCAGAAAAAATAAAAAGAAAACTTTGTTTAGATTTGTATTTTAGATGGATTAGTTATGTATATATTGGGTTAGTTGTTAGAGAGCATTATATGTCTGCATTTTTTGTATGTGTTTGGACTACATTCTAGATGTGTGTTACTGATATGAAGTATAACTACCTCTCCTTGTAAGAGCTCTTTTTCATCAAATGAAAATCTGAAAGCATTTTTCTTGCATGGTTTGTGTCATAGTCACACTGAACTCCATACGTAAACACCCCTCCAAAGACTTTAATACAAGTTCACATAAAATCAATCGCTTAATAACATTAATCACCAACTCTCATTTTAGCATACACACAGATTAGTTTAGGCTAGGATCTTGGGCTAGGCAGTGGTAAGTAAGCTGCCCAAGATTTTGAAATTGAGGCTAGTATCATTAATGAGAGTAGAATATTGTTTCACTCATATCATTCGGGACCTCTCCCCTCACATAGGAGTTAAGAGTGAGACAACATTGGAGTGTGAGAGAAGGTAGCCCACCTTTGATTTCATTTCTAGTGGGTTTTATGTATATTGGGGATAACCTTGGAGATATCAGAGCTGATTCGAGGACTCAGGTGTCCTGCCCATACAACATACTATAATTTGAGGTAACCTTAGTGGCCATAATTTCTAGGGATGGACACAAGGTGACTGGGGTGGGATGCCCTAGTACCTAAACAAACGAACCTAATCCGTCTTCGGTTTTGGGAGGGTGCTCGTCTTCACGAGAGTACTTGGCCCCTTAATATTAGGTTCAAGCGAAGCTCAGGAGTAATCGTAACTGTACGTTTGGCTGACTCTCTCTTTTGGCCACTGTGATATTGGGTTTCATCTCCACCGAGTGATGGTTATCAGACAATGTTATATCCCCTAGCTGCTTTCTTATTGTATTTTAGAGTCTTTTTTTATTTTTAGGTGTTGGTTTCTTATCACTGAGACTATAATAAATATCACTTTCATTTTTTTTTATAAAATATACATGTCACCGTGGCGACATTCAGCCCTCGTCATCTATCTAAATGACAAAGATGTCTTCCTCCACTGACCCTAGAAGAGTTGTTGAGCCTTGGTGATCCATATTCTCTCTCTTCAGGAAATCAGTCTCCAGTGTCTAACACTGAATCACATAACACTTCCCAAGAAATGATACTTCATGAGGACTTATTTGACAAAGGAGTAATACCTCCTTATAATCCTTCCCTCACCGATCCTCTCGGAATAGTGTTGTTTTAGGTAGCACTTGTACATGTCATTTCTTCATTTATTCCCACGTCCAATAGCCCATGGAAACTAATGGATTGTGGTATTTTGTGGACAATTTTTCTCCACCATCACTTCCCCTGCCTATTTTCAGTTCTATACCGCTGACCAGTCACCCTTCTAATCAGAATATGACTAGTCCAAGGAAAATAGTTACACCAGATATGAGTGGCGTCCAGTACCTTCTGGTGCCCACCCCTTTCATGTATGCCCCTGGACCTCCAGTTTTTTCTCCTAGTAGCGTTTCTATCTCGAAACCTTTCAACAACCCTTCTGGTTGGAACCCATCTATTCCCAACATGCATATACTATTAAGGGGCATTTATTTACCCATATTGCCTATAGGACAACCTGGTTTGTCAATGATAGACTTACTCCCTCCTAGTGGTCATTATCCCGGTGTCAGTCGTGTGCCTATTTCCAACTATGTGGTCAACAACATCCCGCAACCAAGTCCTTCTACATCCATTTGGGCACCCCCTCCTCAACTTCAATTGGGTCGAGGGGGAAATTAATATCCTGGGGGAATTCAGTCGTTTCCCCCCAACCTGATATCCCATACGTACTGCCACCTTATATGTCTGTACCACCACAACCGAGAAGTTATTATCCTATGAATCCCATGTATCCTGTTGGAAACAACTTGATGAGGGGACCCCCAGGTCCTTTAGATCACCCAACACCACCTTGGTCAGATTCAGGGGCACCCATGCCTCTGCCATTTTTGGCAATGCTTGATACCGTAGATCTATATAAGTTAACTAATGACCACATCATTCACAACTTGCACTAGCCTCCTATACCACACAAGATACCCGTAAATATTCTGAAATTTGAAGGGAAACAAGGGGATGACTCCGCTACGCATGACACCACCTACTATTTATTGTGTGTATTGAATTCCATGGTTGATGACAACATCCAACTCATACTCTTCCCCCGCACCCTCATAGGCAACACTACCAAGTGGTACATTGAGTTACCATGTGCGTCAGTCAATACCTTTGGTTCCCTGACAATGGAATTCTTAAAATACTTACAACTTCATATCCTCTATGTCGAACCAAAACAAAAATACTTACCACTTTTCACCAAGACACCACCACCCACATATATGATCATATCCATGGAGACGTAGGCGGAGGCTTTTCAAGGCCCTGATTCCAGATCACCTATTAGCAGATTGGTTCTGCAATTCACTTCTCTCCCCTATTTCCAAGGATGTTTTTTTCGTTGGTTTGGTCATGAAATACCAATCCATTCATCATTCCCAACATCTAGACATAATATACTCGCAATCTCACACACTTTACAATCTACTCCCCCATGCCCCTCGAAATTCCAATTCTCTTGCTACTCAACAACCTGGAGCGTGCGCTGATGGACTTGTCGACGCAACCTCTGGGGCTGTCATAAAACAAATAAGTGGGAAATATGCCCAAATATCTATTGCTACCTATTCCACCTCTAATACCCAATTCGCTACTCTTCCAACCATTGTAGTAAAATCTGTGCAATTTACACAAAAACCCAGCAGTAAGAACAAGAAGAACAAGAAAAATACCTCTCCTTATGATTATTAACCTGTTACATAGAACAATCCCATTCAGAAAGCTACTGCCAAATATGAAAAATGCAAAGATAAAATTATCAAGTTCCCTTACAAGATCTATGCTAAGGACCACACGACTTACAAATATCCTCGTCTTCAAGAATGCACATACATTTTTGCATATAAGGACACTAGTAGGACCTCTGTGGTCCTAAAAAACCCATTCCCTACTCAACAGTAGCAACACATTATATCGAACCCACCGCAACCCCTGCAAGGGAAAAACGATGGTTCACCTCCCCTTTCCATTAGTGAAGGATTGTCAAATGTTTATGATTTTGAAACGGTCGATCTTCAAACACAAGCAAAAAATTATGGAAATCCAGTCATTAACTCCCCAAACACTTCCTCGAGTTTGAATTCATTGTTTCCTAATGATTTACATATCTACACACCCGTCGCTAACCTTGATATTCGTCCCTCTAAAGGGACACTTCGTCGAATGACACACAATAACTCTGCATGTGCTGCCCAAAAGTACAATATTGTAGAATATTTGGCACAATCATTGTCAGCCACATCTTCCCTCGAAGTGTTACAAACCTTTACAACACAAAGGAAATCTTTTCTTTCAGCAATTGGTGGAATTTATCCTCAAGATTCGATGTGAACAATTTTTGATATGGAAAAAATTAATCCTCATCTTTCCCATCAGCTTGCATTGAAGTTTCAACTTATACCAAAAGGCAAATCTATCCACCGAATCATCAATGATGGAGGTAACGTGAGCGTTCCAAAAAGCGTGAATGGAGGATTACCACCAGGAAATGTGAGCGTTCCAGATTTTGACTAGGATTTGGAAGGCGACGGAAGCAGGAAGAGGAGGATGTTCTGACCAGTCAGCATCGAAGACGATCAAGCGTTCATCAATAGGGTTTACAGCGCCCATGGAAGATAGTAGAATTTTTTTTTGTGAAGGGCACGACTGAAGGAGTTCCAGCGTTGAGATGGTGGCAGGAGATTGCACCAAATCATCTACTATACTATAGGAATGGGCAGCGTTTCCAGAAGCAGCATTTAGGCATAATGGTCCTTTAGGTATCTTGGTATGAGCCTCTGCCTTAGGCTGAGGGATCTGCAAAGGACCATTAGGTGTTGAAAGAGGCTCTGTAGAACTTGAAGAAGGTGGCTCGGGGACAGACGTAGTGGGAGGCTTGTTGTACTAATGGGACCGAGTCTGAAGGTTGAGGTCAACGGTTATAGGTTGGTCAGAGTTCATCATGAGAAGCCGGTAATCGGTGGTAACATATGGAGGAGGTTGAGTGGCTACCTAACCTTGAGGTGGTTGGGTAGCCACAAATCCTTGCTGAGGGAAAGGATTAGTAAACACAGTCGGCTGACTAGGTGTGGGATTGGGAGGGATGGAAGGGGAGCCTTGTTGTCCTCGCAATGCTGCTTGAGACTCCCAAATTTGCTTCATCTATTGTAAAAGAGGACAATCGTGCTTGTAATGACCATAAACACCACAATAAGAATAAGGCTGGTTCATGGGAACAAGCCTATCCTGCTTGGGCTGAGTGCCCTATTGCTGGTTAGCAGTGTTAGGTGCATTATTTTGAGGATTAGGTCTAGGATTACCGGGAGAAAATTGATTTTGAGTGCCTTTCCTCTTCTCTTTGGAGGGAGGAGGATTAGTCATGACCCACTGTGCATACACCTGCCCCTGAGGGGGCGATGACTATTCTTGTGGGGTTTGATAAGGCAAGGGAGGCGGAGGTGCTAATGTTGGAGGAGCTGGAGCACCAGGCTATGGATACGGATAATAAGGAGGTTGGGTAACAGTGTGGTAAACAAGAGGTTGGGAAAAAAGAGGAGGCATGCCGTATCCTGGATACGTGCTACCGAGAGGGGGAAAAGTGCAGGAGGTGCTGCCTCCCCCACCCAGGAAAACCATAGCCCATGGGAGGTTGAGCATATGGATTAGAGAGAGCTCCAACGATACCATCAGCGGCATGAGATGCCCTCGGTGCATTGGCATCACCGGGTCTAGGAAGATCAGGTAGAATGGTATAAACATAACCCAACTGAGCATAGATTAGGTCATATTTTAACGCCATTTGGAGAGCGGCTTCTTCGGTTTGAGGAAAATGCGATACGACATCTTTCCTGATAGGAGGCAAGAGAGATCTAAGGAACCAGTCCATGTAGACACGGTCTTTGAAGGAAGGGGCTTGACATAGGCTCTTTCTTCTCTGCCATTCCTGGACATGATCGGATAGGGAGGTCGCAGATGATTTACAGAAATAAGTCAAAAGTTCGATACCAGTGTCATAATGAAGGGGAAGCTAGAAGTAAGACAGAAAATCCCGGGTAAGAGTCGCAAAGGTGGTATGAGAGGAAGGGACCTTATCAACATACCACTTAGAAGATTCACCAGTAAGCGTACGTTGTAACAACCGAAGAAGGATAGAGTCATCGGTAATGGAGTTAGATGAACACCGCATGTGGAAAGATTGAACATGATTTGTAGGATCTTCACTAGCAAGACCTTCAAAATTGGGGATTTCAGAAGGTAGCTTGGTTGGCATAGCAGGCAAAGCAACATCATGGTGTATAGGTTCATTTATCAACTAGTCAAAATCGGGAAGGCTGAGACCTGCCATGTAGGGGAGCAAGGGCGCAGCCAGGTTAGTTTCTGTTGTAGTCCCACTAGTGGTATTCCCAGCATTAGGTTTGAAGTTACCACTAGCATTAGGTCCTGCACCAGACATGGTGAAGGTGACATGGGGAGAACCAGGGGAGGAATGAGAAGGAGAACCCAATGAACCAAAAGAAAAGTCGGAGTGCAGACTCGGTGGAGGACTAACTCGAATCCTACGTGGAGGAGTAAGTCTTCCTACCGGAAACTGAGGATGAAGGCTAAGAAGTCCCTGGGATAAATGCCTTGGCGGCGCAATGATGACGACACAAACACGACACAAAGGAAAAAGAGAGGAACAAGGGTAGGGAGGTGCAGGATCAACTGATTACAATGTCGAAACAAGGGCAGAGAGGTGTAGGATCAATTGATTTCAATGTTTTAGAGTCTTTTCTTGGCAGTGTTAACCAAGCCCTTTTTATCTTAGGGTGTGTGTGTAAAGTGTGTAAATTTTAATTTTTAAACCCAGACGTTTGTAGAGAAAAAGAAAAAGTGTGTTGTATAGCTGTAAATAAACCTGCAAATAACAGTATATAAGACTAAAATAACAAAAAATAAACATCTAATAATGCAATAATCTAAACCCAAGGAGGCAGGCCTCTCAACAACTAGTCTGCAGGTGGGTAAAAAATTAATCAAAACACACTAAAATAGCCAATAGATCTAAGGTCAGGAGGGATAGGGATCTAAAGGTCAAATCTACTAGAAAGTGGTGCATAAAACAACAACAAATCAGAGGAAATATTGTTGTAAATGAGGTGGAGATAAACTATATCCTGGATGGAAGCGGAGGGGACCCTATAGGAAAACCCAAAAAAACTAAATGAGGTGTTGTGGATGGATAAATAGCCAATCTAAAGTGGATCTGAAGGTGAGGTATTAGATCTGAAAAAAGGCTGAAGACTCTGAAATTTCAGACAACCTATAATAGAAAAAACTCGTCCACAAAAAGTGGAGGGTACTGAAGCCCTAGGGGGCTAGGTTCCCACTTAGTTGAGAAAAACAAAACAATTACAGGTCCAAAACAGGCGGAGATGGAGGTCAGACAACCTTGAACAGAGGCTCAAACAAACCCAGAAAACTTTCATAAAAATTCCCAAAAAGTCCAAGTCGCAGTTTTTGACCTATTTTCTGCAGAGGTCGTAGTTTTTGGGCTAATTCCTACTTCCTGAAACTCTAGGTTGTAGGATTTGGGCCAAAAAGTGCGACCTACACTTTCGGCACTTTCGGCGGCAGATTTCATAAAAAAGTGTCATCTCAACTGCGGCTGATGTCTGTCACCTACGCACTATGTCTAAAAACACACGAAAGTTAGAATTTTTATTTTTTTAGGGTTTTATAGGTTAAAAACAACATCAAGAAAAGCAAAAACAAGAGGTTGAAGAGAAATCCTAGGGTTTGAAGCAACTGGATATGCAAGGATCATAAAAACGACATCGGTCGTAATTGTAAACTCGTGTGGAGTCGCCAGTTGTTAGTATGAATCTTAATTCCAAGCGTATGAAAAAATAATACTTTAGCTGTGCATAAAAAACAACCCTAACAGCAAAGATGGCTGCCAATATCCTCAAATATGCAGTTAGATGACCAAAATATGGTGTAACATGCGTAATTTCTAGTTAATGTTGGCTCGCCCTGGGTTCTCCCACTCTACTTTTGTCATCGAATTCCCTTAAAGAAATCAATGGCCACACTTTCATCCCGAAAGGATACGTTTCCAACTACCCAATCACTCTGAGTGGGAAAACGTTAATGGTGGATATCAAAGTCATAGATTGTCATCTCAACTATAATCTTCTTTTGGGCTGCAGTTGGTCTTATGCCATGACTGCCAATATCTCTTCGATCTTTTGACTCATCCTCTTCCCTTTGGATGGGAAAATAGTCACAGTGGATCAACTATCCTTCTGTACCCTAGATTTCTCCCCATTACCTAGCGACACCGCATGATCTGAATTTATGTAGGAACGCAACATAATACACATATAAACATAAATACAAAGATGCATAAAAAATAACACTTCATTTCATTAATATCAAATAACTGAAATTTGTTTACAGACATAATGGAAATAAACTAGCTAGGGCGCTGGTAGTTATCTCTGAGAAGAGATGTGGTGGCTACAGGCCTCTGAAATTTGTGTTACAATGAGGCTCGAAGGCCTATATATTATTGAGAAACAATGGACAACCCTAAAAATCCAAAAACTTAACCCTAGGAGATGAAACACCAAAATATGGGCCTTGTCGAGGTAAATTGGTACATCAATTTCCAGGGGTCGTAACTTTGGCATACTATCTCTATTTGACGCACATGATACATCATTAGAAAGATCTATCCTAGGACTACAACTGCGAAAAGCGAATATCAAGCATAGAATAGACTCATATTTAGCGAATATGAGTCCATTCTGGACTTGATATTTGCTATAGTAGTTGTTGTGCTCAGATAGATCTTTCTAATGATGTATCATGTGCATCAAACAGAGATAGTATGCCAAAGTTACGACCCCAGGAAATTGATGTACCAATTTATCCCAACAGGGACCATATTCCGACATTTCATCTCATAGGGTTAGGTTTTTGTAAGTGTAGGGTTTTCTATTGTTTCTCAATAATATATAGGCCTTCGAGCCTCACTGTAATGCAGAGTTCAGAGGCCTATAGCCTCCACATCTCTTCTCAAAAATAAGCTACTAGTGCCCTAGCTAGTTTATTTCCATTCTGTTTGTAAAAAAATTTTAGTTATTTGATATTAATGAAATGAAGTGTTATTTCTAATGTATATTCTATTTCATTCCTGCATAAATTCATATTATTGGTATCATAGCGATCTTCTATTTCTCGATCCTTCTTTGCATGTCCCCAATGAGGTCGGCGTATAAGGAGTTAGGGCTCAATCTGGTTGAACCTTTGCAAGATCAGCCTCATAAACCCCGACGGCCGCCCATGGGGGACAAAAAGAAACATGAGGGAGTAGGAGATCCTATCAAAATATTGCTCGAGGAGGCCCTTGAAAAAAAAATGAACATGATGATGTATTACATCACCCAAATCCTTCAACGACTGCCCACTTGTAGCGCATCTGCATCCAGCAGCCTCTCTGGAGGCGCAACCACTTTTAAGGTATAAGTAAACTTTGAAATTTCCATATTTGATGGTGAAATAGATGCAGACGTCATATATAGATGGTTGAATCTATTAGGACACATGAAATTGGTGTCAGCTCCATAAGAGCTCCACTCACAACGCAAGTGAGTGTTAGGCCAAGCAGTCGCTAGTGGAAAAAATGAAGGCTTTCGAATTATATGCATGCTCCGACACTGAATCAAAACTCGAGAAGGGGAATGACAGAGGGAAGTAGATTATCAATGTGAAGCCTAATGCCACTGTTGCCACCATGAAGATCCAAAACAAAGAACCATAAGATCCAGAGGAGGAAGAGCATCTCTTCCACTCCCATATGTGGGTAAAGGGTTCCCCGCTACAGTTCATTTTCGACAGTGGGAGACAAAAGAACCTCATTTTAGCAGAGTTCGTGAAGTAGTTAGGATTTTTGACCAAAACACACCCACATTCGTACACCATTAGGCGGCTCCACCAAGGACATGATCTTCGTGTCAACCAGCAGTGTCGCCTTCCCTATAGCATCAAGCCCTTCACCGTTGAGGTATTATGTGACATTGCTCCTCTTGATGTTTGTGATGTATTATTAGGCCAATCATACTTGTGGAAGTGACATGTTTTGTATGAGTCGTGGCCTCACACTGTTATTTTTACTTTGGGATATAAGTTGTACAGGATACCAGAGGTACCATCGCTTGTTACTATCTCTTTGGTTACTGCAAAAAAATGCAGTAAGCTCATTTCCAAAACTGGGAAATTTATTTTCCTGATGATCCACCCTCAGGGAAAGAAGAATATTGTGGCCATGACCTCCATACGGGGCTCCTCCACACAACAACAACAAATGGACAAGGTTGTGGAGGGATTACTGGGGCATCTTCACCTCACCCACAGGGGTGCCTTTGCACTGGCAGGTAAAGCACCCCATCGATCTGACCCCAGGTGCGTCGCTGCCCAATGGACCGATCTATCAATGCTCTGTTATGGAGAATGTTGAGATTCAACAAGATGATGAGCTTAGTGAAAAGAGTCGCCTTCACTAAGTGGGCCCGTAGGCTATTTTTGGCGCAAGTATATTCTTAGACTATGTCTATTTTTAGACATGGTGATCATATTTTAGAAGTTGCAGGATGCTATTTATGGATGGTTGGTCAAGTTGGAAAAATAGATGAAATTATATTTTTAGAATATTAGGCAAAGTGATCATAAACTCTGGATGAGAAAAAGATGGAGAGCGCAAGCGTTTCCTGTGTCCTGGCCCTAGAGTTTCCTGCGTCCATTGCTGCCGCCGCATGCTGGGTTTTGCCACGCAGCTGGTGCTACCATGGTTTTTTTCTTTGTGCTTCCCCTACTATTCTCGGCGGTATTGCATCTGTGGGGCTGGGGACGAATGAAATAGATACAAGGGAGGGATGGCGTACATTTCCCACGGTGACCCCCTGCAAATTTGAACGATGGACTGGGTTATTATTTTGGCCTTCATACGTGGTCAATGTTGCAGTGCAGGACTCCAACGCTGATATGCGATATCGGCACTCTGGTTGGTGTGGCGACGTCTTGTTGCCGAAGGGCGCGATGCGTGGAACCCTTCTTGACCCCTCACCAGTTTTGCATACACCTGGTGACCATGCGCCCTTCGCACCGACATGTATGCAGGCTATTGACATTTGCGTACCCCTGCCAGTGGGCTACACTCGGGCATCTACACATCACTGCTTGCGCTATGGGAGACTCGCCTCTGATACGATTCCATTGAGGCTGACTACACAAGAACTGCTTGCGCCTTCAAACAACACCAATGCAAATGGATATCAGGTAAGCCCTCATTGTTTTCAGATCATTATCAATACCCCTATGGGGAATAGTATATTGGTTTGGACACATGTATTTGCATAGGTTACAGACCTGAAGAAAACTATTGGGAATACCACTGGATACCCTCATCAGGACTAGTCCCTCATTTATGAAGGGAGGGCGCTACAGGATTCTGGAATTCTTAAGGATTATGGCATCTGCCATGCTTCCACCATCCACCTCAATCTGCGATTGAGAGGGGGTGCTGTTGGGCAGCACAGTGCTCAGGGACCCCGGGGATCAAACTCTACCTGCCATGAGCATCCCAAAGGAACATCCTATAAGAACATTCTGAAGGGGAAAAACAAATTTGTTGTTCCTACAGAACAGACAAAAAATGCCCCCAAACTGTATATTGTAGAACAACTCAACCAGATTCGAGAACTGCACATCGAATTACCTGAGATTGATGATTATAGATCCGTATTTGAAACACAAGCACTCATATGCAGACTTAACTACTTCTGGCCAAAACCAATGGAGCTTTTTCAGTGGATCTTCACTAAATGTACGACGGAATGTGAAATACACTTTTGCTCAAAAGGGTTTTTCATTGTTAAATTTTTATCCTCGAAAGCCAGAGAACAAATTCAAAAGGCTAGACCATGGTTCTGTGGTTCCACCAGACTATTCACCACACCATGGTTTCCAGAATTTTATGCAAACACCATGGAGGTATCCAAAATGTCGGTCTAGGTGCGGCTTTACAACCTCCCACTTCATTTTTGGAATGAAGATGTATTGGGCAGCATTGGAGACATGATTGGGAATTATATTAAAACGGATACCAAACACATGGAGGAGAGGGTTAACACATTTGCACGTATTTGCGTGGAAGCGGATTTTAGCAAGGGGCTTCCTGAATGCATCCTGCTGACTCACAAACAAAAAAAATGGACGCAGCATCTCGATTATGAGAACACTGCTTCAGATGCAGAATATGTAGGAATACAGGGCATTTACAAAACACTTGTCCAGAAGCTAAAAGAGACAACAGAACAAAGAAAAATACAGGAAGAGCTACAAACGGCTGGTAATATCCCTCTAATAAACCAAAACCGGATATAGAAGAGGATGCGACAGAACCCACCCCAGAAGGAAACAACCAGAATACAACTGAAACAGGGACACAAGAACAAGAGATGATCGAGCCTCAAAACACTGCTCCAGCATCTTTGGATCAAGAGGCACCAGAATGTGGAGGACACAAAAGACACCATAACTCAGACACTTCTGATTTGGATAAGGAAAATGGAGCAAACACAGTTGAAAATCATCTCGTACTTATCACGACCGAGCCATCACCAGGTCGATGGCGAAAGGTTGAAAAGAAAAAAGGGAGGAAAATTTAATTTTCACTCCCCTTGTATATTAGCCTATAGATGCAAATTATTTGCCTGTTTATCTGAAATTACAGCAAAGTGTAACATGTAATTTTGTTAACATTAATAAAATTATGAATTTTTCCTTTGTGAAAAAAATAATATTGGGCGAAGTCTATTTATATATCATCGATCTAAAAATAGAAGTGTCGATTATTATTAGCTCTTAATAATAATCAGACAATAAACAACAACTTATTCTCTTGGAGCACTTAGTTTCAGTGCACAGATTTGGAAAATCAGTGGGCTGAAGGAATTACGCAATTCCTAGGGTTTACTGGTGGCTCATGCATGGAGGACTCAGTTAGAACTGAAGTGGAAAAGTTATGACAGAGTTGGAAGAGTAGTTCATGGAGTTGTATTCAGTTTAACTCAGTGAGACTCGGTTGAGCTACTTGTATCTAGTCTAACTTAATGATACACTAGTGAGAGTGGAGTGAATTAATTATTTAATTAATTCACAAATAATAACTCATTAATCAACTGAACAATACAACAGTTAACTACAGTGCATGTCAGTTCCAGTGGAGACATAGGTGAAAGGGAAAGATGGACTATCTGTTGTGACTATAGTGATGCATTGATTGCACCACACACACATTGGAGTTGCCAATGAGGATTGCACAGTAAAGAAAAGGGTAATTCAAATTCATTCAGAGCTATTCTTCAGTAGGGATTGCGCAGTGGAGGCAGGCTAGCAGGAGGGCAGAAATCAGTGCATGGATTTGTAGATTTCTTCTGATTAGTGTGTGACGATTGATTGTACTGAGAGCTTGATGTACTAAGATTTGTATGAGGATTGTTACATTATCTCCATGATACATAATATATGATAGTTGGGGTTTTCAACTTCAGGCTTTCCCATTAAACAACTGTGTTATGTGCGATTGTTTTATTTATGCTTCACATGTGTTTGCAATTAATTTTCTGCAAAAGATTAACAGTGGAATGATTCTGTATTTTGCAAGAAGTTAAATATTGTGAGATCAGGGGAATCTGGATGTATGCATGCTTAGTGTATACTAATTTATACATGGTATCGGAGTATTGTTAATTCTTGAAGATTGCAATTGTGAAGAATTGCTAAGTCTGTGCTGGTGGAAAATTCGAATTTGCTACAGAAAATTCTTGGTGCAGAAGTTGAGTATACATTGAAATTTCTTTCAATGGGTTGCGATTGGAGTATGCCCTTGATGGGAGCTCGAATGACATAGCCTAGAAGGATATGATGGAGGTGATTCTGGAGGATAATGGACTGAAGGAGTTCATCGATAGCGATGTTCCTAAGCCGGGATCTAGCGATGCTGCATTACTTAATGCGTGGTAAAAGAAGATAGCAAAGACAAGAAGAATTCTATTGGAAGGTGTGAAGGACCATATTGTGTCTAGCCTTCATGGGAAAGCCACTCCATTTTTAATGTGCAAGGCTTTGACAGATTTGTTCCAAAGTAGCAGTGACCAGAGGAAGTTGGTGTTGAAAGATAAACTCAGAAAAATAAAAATGGAGAAGGGCGCCTGTGGCGGTCACATGTCCAGATATGCCACCGCCCAGAATATTCTGCGTGCGGGCTACTTTTGGCCATCGATATTCAAAGATTGTATTTTTGTAGTCCAAAAATGTCATGCGTGTCAGGTTTTTCAACGCAAAATGTGCGCGCCACCTCTCCCCCTGCATCCTGTCATTACTGTCGTCCCTTTTGCAAAATGGGGCGTAGATTTCATGACGTGTAACCCTCATTCGGCCGAGGGGCATGCATATATAATCGTCGATGTCAACTACTTTACTAAGTGGGCTGAAGTGATGCCTACACTAGCTGTCGATGGTAAGACAGCTGCCCAGTTTATTTTCAACCACATTATTGCACGTTTCGGGGTCCCTCAGGCCATTGTTACCAATCATGGTACTCATTTTCGAGATTACATGATGGTCGAGCTGACATCAAGATTGGGCTTACGACATGATAGCTCAACGCCATATTACCCCCAGGAAAATGGCCAGGTTGAGGCTGTAAACAAATTTTTGGTCACAATGCTTCAATGGAAAATTGGAATTCATAAGTCCAATTGGCACCTCCAATTGTTCTCAGCTCTATGGGCCTATCGGATGTCAGCAAAGATTGTGACCGGATTCACACCTTTCCAATTGGTATATGGTCTGGAAGCAACTCTTCCGGTTGAGTGCAAAATTCCTTCTTTAAATTTGGTTGTGGAACTTTTTCCCAACCCCTCTCCTGAAGAAGAGCGTCTCTTGTATTTGGAACAGCTGGATGAAACCCGCTTCTTGGCTACTTTAGTCATTGAAGCACAGAAAAAGCGGGTCAAAGCCCACTTTGATCAATTTGTATCTCCGCGTTCCTTTGTCGAAGGGGACCTCGTCCTCCTATACGACCAAGCACACGACAAACTCGGAGTAGGCAAGTTCCAACCCATGTGGCATGGGCCTTACATAGTAAAATGAGTATTGAAGAATGGGCTTATGAGCTCATTGATTACGAAGGAGTTCTGTTGGCGCAGCCTAGAATGGGTTGTACCTTAAAAAATACTACGCTTGAAGTTATTTTTTTGGTGTGGTGTGTGTACATAGGTGTGTATATTCATTTGTGTGCATGTGTGGTGTGGTGTGCCATGTAAGCATCTTTCTACTGATTGGGTCTTCCTAATTGTGCAGATGTCTATTACTCCATTTGTCGGTTTCGCGGATGGTGCCTCCCGCAGTACCAGGAATCTATCCTCGGTAGCCTGGGTAATCTATGATCCTGCTGGTGAGTTGGTTAAATTGCAAGGTGTGTGTCTAGGGCCTACCACAAATAATTTTGCAGAATACAGTGCTATTTTAGAATTATTAACCAAGGCTGTTAACCTTGGCATTCGTGCATTACTTGTGTATCTGGACTCACAGCTTGTAGTATTACAACTTAACGGTCACTATTCAGTAAGAAACCCATCCATTTTACGTCTGTATCTACGTATTCATTTACTGGAAAGAAATTTTGATTATATCACATATCAACACATACCCAGGCATATGAATACATTGATAGATGCAGTAGCTAATTTGGTTTTAGATAGACATTTGCGCAATTCATAAAAAACATCATCACATGTAAAAAGATCCATCCAGAAATAGGTATATATATATGTGTGTGTGTGTGTGTGTGTGTGTCAAAATGTTTGCATAGTGTGCATCACATAAAGTCAAAAAAAATATACATGTTTGTCTGATAACAGCCGGAGACAACATGTCTCTCAAAAAATATGCACGAAAAGCCCTAAATAGCTAATCAGCATGGTGCTCGTGGTAACACGCCACCGCGCACACCAATCGCCTCAGCCGTCTGTGAAGGTGACTAGGCACCCCCACAGTGTGTCGCTGGTAAGCTAATGGGGCGTCTACCAGCCGTGCGTAGTTCGGGATCCCCCTAGCAATGCCCTCCAAGTGCTGGATTAGTTCACTCCCTTCGCCACTCTCAGCCTGAGGGTCATGTGCGACATGGGTCCTTCGCGCAATGGGTGACATGCCCGCAGGCCTCTCTGGGCCGACGTCTGCATACACATAAAATTGTTGTCAGAACGGACACGTATTACCAAAAAATCATAAATACATAAAAATAAAAAAGAGAATCATACCCAACTCCTCGTCCCACTCCTCCCCCTCTAGAAGTGGAAGATCGGGATCTTCGGTGAAATCGGTCCCAGCATAAGGCCAATCCTCGACCACGATCAGTTGTTGCCGTAACCACCCAAAGAACTCGGGTCTCCAAGACATTTGTTGACCTCGTCCTGACTTGGGCATAAGTGCTGCCCAGCGAGCCATCCTTGGCTCCCTCGGATCGGCTCGGCAACTATTGCCCCTTGGCCTTGGAAAATGGGTAGTCATTCAAGGATGAACGACACCAAAATGGAACCGTAGCCGAACTACTTCAGTTTGGCTTGCTTGCATCTTGTTAGTTGCCTCTTGATATTGCTCGTCACTACGGTGGCCCAATCGAACAATGTGGGGTTCATACACTCGGAGGCTAGTATGAGTTGGGCCTTGGTTGCCTCATGTGGAGCTTGCGATCCTACAGCTCGTGTAATGGTATGAAGCACTACCCTGAGTGCTAGGTCGCAGACAGTGTGGATGTCCACCTTCCTGCTTCCCGATCCTGTTCGTGCCCCCGGGCACACTCTTGCCATTACCATCTCCATTTTCTCTCCAGAAGGTCTGCTGCCTGTTATGATTGGCACTGGACCTCTGCGCGATAATCCAGTTATGAAGTAAACATCAGAGACCTCAAGAGCTAATACTTGGTCCCGAAGTTTGAATACTTCCTCATTCTCGTCCCATATGCTGACCAAGTACTGCAGCAGCTCAGGTTGAGCTCTTAAGCATGGATTAAGGAAGAATTTTTTGAGTCCACAATTCTTGAGTGCATTCATATAGGCTTCGTTTTCCATAGCCATTTCATCTTCCTCCCCATGTTCCCTCTCCTTCCATTCGATGACCATTGTGCCTAAATATCTGCATTAACATGATCAAAAATGCCTTGTTAGATCTCTGGTTCCCTTGAAAATCCACATGGGTAGCTCACATTTTGGAAAATTTAAGCAGAAAATTGTGTTGCGCCATTAGCGCGACCCCTTTGTGAGAAAATCTCCATTGGCGCGGGTCTGTGCCCGATACCCGCGCCAATGGAGCGAGCCCTAAAATTTTAAAAGGGTCCCCCCAGAAGTCTAATGCACAATGAAAACGCATAAAAAATGGATTAAAATGGAGTTTAAGGGAGCGCCTTTTACCTGGAACCAACAAGGAGCTGAATGGTGTCCCGGATCAGTCGCAATCACCGCCGCAAGTTTGCCCACAAACAGACCACTGTTGCTCTTCAAGTGAGGTAAAAAGTAAAAGTAAATTTTTTTTACCATTTGAAGCCTATTTATAACTTCTTAAGTCAAAATTAGGTTTTAAATGTCATTTTTCTCAACATTTTAATATATTTTTGTCGAAAAATGGATTTTACACTTGCCTTTATGTGCAGCAACAGGTTTTTACGCAAACTTGAATGGTGATATGAGTTGTATTTTATACTTTTTCGGACTCGGTAAAAACACGAAAAAGTCATTTTGGAGTCATCTTTCAGCGCTTTTCTGACTCTCTAAACATGAAAATATCGCCGAGTCCCTTGTCGTTTCAATCTTGTTAAAGTGAACACGAAGCGACATCTACCCAGTATACGTTTACCCCTTTTTCGGGTTGGGATGGATTACTTACGAAAAAGGAATACCCTAGCCTATCGCGACTAGGAGGTTTTCTCAAACATAGTTTTCTACCTTTTCGGGTCTGAGGAACTATTTACGAAAAGGGACCATTGGAGTTTAATTTTCTGCCGTCTTTTCAAACTCTCTAAACATGAAAAGATGTCGAGTTCTTCCTTTGTCAGACTCGTTAAATCCTGATGACATCGGATCCAGTCGGAATGACGATATTCAAGTTTCTCCTTCCTAGGGCTCGTTAAATGTACTAGGATGGATTCGTCCGAAGGACGAACTTATATGACAAGCATATGCTATCCCCTTCAAGCTTTTTTTCAAAAATAATTGGGGTACTCGCCAGAATGGTGGGGAAAAATGGAACCAGCATCATTGTCGTGTCGGCAGTATGTCACTCTTGAACATGGCACTTGTCTGCATTCGTGTCGGGTTGGGGACATATCATCTCGTTTTCCACTTGCCTCCGTGGGTTTGGGTGATCCTTTTTGACCTCTCATTTTCTCTTTGCCTCATCATCATGACCTCTGATCTTTTGATGTCAAATACTGCCAAATCCACTGGCGTGCCACCATATGTTCAAGAGAAGTTGACCTCTGCAAATTTCAACCTTCCTCTGATTCTCATCTAATCTTGATTCACAAAAAAATTATGTTCCTTTGTCTCGTGTCGATGATGTGGGAAACACTATGGCCCACCTTCGATCAAGATCACTTCCTGTCGACATCAGCTCATTATCTAGGAAGCTGATCCAGAGACTCCCTTCTGGTACCTTGTAGCCTGCATGCCTTAATGGCAGGTTCTTCACGTTCGATGTGAGGTTTTCATCATTGGCCTCCGATCGATTGATTCTATGGGTGTTCGACGCCATCTCACTGATTCACATGCCGTAGATTGTACCTATAGTACCTTGAGGACCATTGTCATTATTGGTGGTACCTCTCATGTCTGTTAACAGCTTTCATCATTGGCTGGTAATCAAGCGATGTTCTTGCATGTTCAATTTTAGCTCACTTATTCACATGCTTGAACTTGTACTTTTTTCAGGTCGAGATGGAGCGCAAGACCCTGGATTTTTTCTGTTAGGATCCAGGCTGCGATTTTGTGGATTATTATGATTGGTTACATGACTCACTGATTGGATGGATGCGACCATACCTGAGTCTCTTTATCGGTCCTTATTGGATGGCTACGTCCATGCCTTGGATCTGGATTCTTGTATACTCTGTTATGGATGGCTGCGCCCATACCACATATGTATCATGTATTTGAGATATCAGTTGTACTCCTCTACGCAGGTTTTTCGACGGCAGTGTTTTCAGTTGGACACATTCTCGTAAAGAATTTCACCCCTCTCTCTCTTTCGGGCCTCATGCTTTAGGGGGCATCTGTTACACAACAATTTGTCACTGTCCCTGCAATTCCCTGTCCCGCACATTGGAGGGCTTATTCTGTGACCTGTGAGCAGTGACATGATCTGAAAACACTTTCATGGCATTCCCCTAGACATGGACTTTCATTCCCCTGAAGACAACTCCTTGTGAAAAACCCTAAAAATATCCTTTCCATCCTTGGCATGACTATCCAGTGTTATACCTGCGCCAATGGGGGAAATACTCCAAAGAGGGCGCGCCAATTGGCGCTTTGTCTCAAAGTCGCACTTGCGCCAGGCTTAATAAAGGGTGTTTTTTAAAAATAAATGGTGGAAGATTGACTCCAACCAACTCCTGAACTGGTCTCTAAATTGGGTTGGGACGTTTGGCTCCAGATTTCTATGTAGAGGAAGTAGTTTGCCACCTCTCATGGAAGCTTCCTTGAGGATAGGGCCAATCCCATGATTGTAGGGATCCCAACTCCTCTTCCACCATCTATATAAGCTTACCATTTCCCTTTGCAAGCTAATCTCCAAGAGCCTTCATAGCCCAAAGAATGATGCAAGAGCTTTGATAGTCCTCATAGTGCCAAATCCATAGCAAGGAGATTGACGATCGAAGAGCGAGGCTTGTCCCCATTCCTGACAAGCTTTACCGAGACGTATTCCGCTGACGACCCGCCGAAGGAAGGTTCAGCGTCAGAGCCTGGTTGTATTTTCCTTTGTATGAAATAATGATAAGCAACTTTGGTTATGGTTCCACTCGTATTGTTCATTATGAGCATGAGTTGTGTCTTCTCTGACTGATACATAATTGCATATATCGGGTTTTACGCTTGTTTTTGTCATGTTTCTTGTGTGTGCAGGTGTTCGATCGCGGCGAGCGAGAGGATTGTGATCTGCTGGAAGCAAGGAAACGGGAGTGCCATCTTCTCTACGAACAACAGCGTTGGACTTGAGGTAGGCCTTCTTCGCAAGTTGGTTTATTGTAATTAGGAACCTACGCCTTAGCGTGATACGATTGTTTCTAGACCCGACTGGGGCTAGTAGGGATCGCCTCTGTCCGCAGAGGGGATTTACCTCCACAACACACTCAGTTTAGCAGAAGCAGAATACATGGCAGCAATTCAAGCTGTATGTGAGGCTATCTGGATGAGGAAGATCCTGGTTGGTTTGTTCGGTTCACATTTAGATCCTACAGTGATACATTGTGATAATCAGAGTTGCATTAAACTCTCGATTAATCCTGTTTTTCATGATAGATCTAAACATATTGATATTCGGTATCATCATATTAGATATTGTGTGTAGCGGAAGATCATGTTGCTTCAGTACATTCCTACAGAGGATCAGGATGCAGATATTCTGACGAAGGCGCTCACCAAGAGCAAATTCGAATACCATAGAGGCAAGATCGGGGTGAAGGATAGTACCTATCTTGTTGAGAGGGAGTGTTTCGATTCAACAAGATGATGAGCTTAGTGAAAAGAGTCACCTTCACTAAGTGGGCTGGCAGGCTATTTTTGGCGTAAGTCTATTTTTAGACATGGTGATCATATTTTAGAAGTTGCAAGATGCTATTTATGGATGGTTGGTCAAGTTGGAAAAATAGATGAAATTATATTTTTATAATATTGGCCGAAGTCTATTTATAGATCATCGATCTAAAAATAGAAGTGTCGGTTATTATTAGCTCTTAAAAATTATCAGATAATAAACAACAACTTATTCTCTTGGAGCACTTAGTTTCAGTGCACAGATTTCGCAATCAGTGGGCTGAAGGAATTACGCAATTCCCAGGGTTTACTGGTGGTTCATGCATGGAGGACTCAGTTAGAACTGAAGTGGAAAAGTTATGACAGAGTTGGAAGAGTAGTTCATGGAGTCTTATTCAGTTTAACTCAGTTAGACTCAGTTGAGCTAGTTGTATCTAGTCTAACTGAATGATACACTAGTGAGAGTGGAGTGAATTAATTAGTTAATTAATTCACAAATAATAACTCATTAATCAACTAAAAAATACAACAGTTAAATACAGTGCATGTCAGTTCCAGTGGAGACCCAGTGGAGAGATAGGTGAAAGGGAAAGATGGACTATCTGTTGTGACTATAGTGATGCATTGATTGCACCACACACGCATTGGAGTTGCCAATGAGGATTGCACAGTAAAGGCAAGGGTAATTTGAATTCATTCAGAGTTATTCTTTAGTAGGGATTGCGCAGTGGAGGCAAACTAGCAAGAGGGTAAAAATCGGTGCATGGATTTACATATTTCTTCTGATTAGTGTGTGACAATTGATTGTACTAAGAGCTTGATGTACTAAGATTTGTATGAGGATTGTTACATGATCTCCATGATACATAATATATGATAGTTGGGGTTTTCAGCTTCAGGATTTCCCATTAAACAAATGTGTTATGTGTGATTGTTTTATTTATGCTTCACATGTGTTTGCAATTAATTTTCCGCAAAATATTAACAGTGGAATGATTCTGTATTTTGAAAGAAGTTAAATATTGTGATATCAGGGGAATCTGGATGTATGTATGTTTAGTGTATACTAATTTCTACAGAGAACGATGAAATCAAGAGGCAGATTCAAGAGCTGCTACAGAAAGGTCACATTCGGCCAAGTTCATCGCCCTGTGGGAGCCCGATCGTGTTGGTGCAGAAGAAGGATGGGACTTGGAGACTCTGTGTTGAATATTGGGCACTGAACAAGATCACTGTCTGGAATAGGTACCTGATCCCACGGATTTATGACCTTCTGGACCAACTCAAAGGGGAAACATATTTCAACAAGATCGAATTGAAGTCCGGGTATCACCAGGTACCAATCGAACTGTCCGATGTGTGGAAGACTACCTTTAAATCCAAGGAGGGCCTTTTCGAATGGCTGGTCATGCCTTTCGGGTTGACAAATGATCTCGCAACCTTCATGAGGCTTATGGAAGACATCTTGCAGCCATTCACCAACTCATTTGCAGTAGTGTACTTGGATGACATCCCGATCTTCAGCCAGCTTGGGAAGAGCACCTCCACTACATCCGACAGGTCCTCCAAACACTGTGGAAACACAAGTTGTGTGCTAATTTGGATAAGTGCACTTTTGGCATGACCCAGGTTCAATATCTGGGATACATTATTAATGAGTGAGGGGTGCATGTGGATCCAACCAAGATCCAAGTCATTCAGGATTGGCCATCCCCAACCACTCTAACAGAGCTTCGCAACTTTATGGGTCTTTCTAATTTCTACCACAGGTTCGTGCTGGTATCCTCTCATATCACTTGGACCTTGAGTCAAGTCACCAAGGGAGGAGCGAAAGAAAATTTATTTTGGTCAAAATCTCAACAGAAGGCATTCATATAATTTAAACATCGCCTCTGTTGTGCCCCATTTCTCACATTACTAGACTTGCAACAACCATTTGAGATCGATATAGATGCCTTTGACTATGCTATTTGGGAAGTTCTTACTCAACAGGGGCATCCAATGGCATATCACAGTGATACATTGTACGATATAGTCCCAAAGTATCCCACTTATGACAAATAGATGTATTCCATTATGCAGTCTTGCCGACAATGGAAGCATTACATTTTGGGGAAGGAAACAATCGTCCACACATACCACCAACCACTGTAGTTCATACAGACACAAGGGAAGTTGTAGAACAATCACCATCAGAATTGGTACACATATCTACAATAGTTTCATTTGAACGTCAAGTACAAGAAGGAAAACACCATAATGTTGCAGACTACCTCAACAGCCACCGGTCGTGGCGATAACCACCATGCTCAACTCTTGTGGGCATGAGACTTCTGATTGGCCACTTCTCTACAAGAGCGATCCAGAATTCGGCCACACATAGAAGACGCTCTTGGAGGGTAACCGAGTTCCAAATTTTTACCTCCAGGATGCACTGCTATATCACTTGGGATACCTTTGTGTTCCTTCAAGCAAGCATGCCAAGATGATTTTGGAAGCGCACTACAGCTGGGTCGTTGGCAATTACGGGGTCAATAAAATAGAGGCAATATTGAAGAAGTATTTATATTGGCCAAATCTTAAACAAGATGTCTGGAAGTACATCAGATCCTCCACTGCTTGCACCATTTCCAAATCGACCATCAAGAAGCAAGGCCTCTGTACTCCATTTCCTACCCCTAGTCGACCTTTGGAATCCATCTCCATGGATTACATGTTGAACCTTCCTTCTAATAAGCATGGAAACGACTGTGTTTTCGTGATCGTCAACATATTCTCGAAGATGGCCATTATGGTGGCTTGCAATAAGAATATCATAACAGAAGCCACTACTAAACTCTTCTTTGAACGAGTGTGGGTACACTTTGGGATCCCACAGTCTATCATCTCAGATCGGGACAGCAGGTTCCTTAGTACATTTTTGTCCAGCCTCTGGTCAATGCTGGACACCAAGCTCACCAAGTCCACAGCTTTCCATCACCAAATTGATGGCCAGACAGAGGTCATCAACAGGATGATCGTACAAATTCTGTGGATGTACAACTCAAATCATCCACACACATGGGATGAGAGCCTCCCCTATGTAAAACATAGCTATAATCAGTCCCTCCACAGCTCAACTGACCACAGCCCCTTTCAGGTGGGCTTGGGATTCTAGCTACTATGTCCCATTTACGTAGCCATGCCATTTTCACTCAGGCTGATTCGGCTCATGTCTAGTCTGAAGCTGCCAAGGTGAATCACTTCATTGAGCGCATTCATCACATTCGCCAACAGGTTCATGACATGTTGGACAAAGCCAATGCTAAGTACAAGCAGTGTCATGATCAGAATAACGAGCAAAACAACTTCTAGGTGGGCAAAAAAGTGTGGTTACATTTGCAGAAGGAGCGCCTCGCTGGACCCCACCGCAAGCTTTGCCCGCTCCGATATGGACCATACTGTTAGAAAATTATATATTATAGAGAAATGAAACACATAAAATATGCAGAAACACAAACACAAAAAACATATAAAAAAAGAGAGACACAGATATACGTGGTTCACCCAATTTGGGTTTCATCCACCCCAAACAACCAGTCCTTCCTTTATATTATCCAGTAAAATGAAGAGACACAAGCTACAATAGATCTGATGTAATATCCTCTATTCTCTCTCACAGTCTCCCTATTTGTTTCTCACTCTGAGAATACACATACAATACATGGCTGCAATACAATACCCTCATACAAAATGAGGGGTTACCTTCTAGGGAAAAAAACCCTAAATTAAACATAACTTCTACTGTCAGATCATTCGCCTGATGAACGACCCAAATTGACTAGAAATTACAATACTTTTAAAAGGAAATTTTACATCTTTTTTTTGTTTCGGGGACGCTGTTGGCCCCCCCTGGGCCCCCAAAGCAGCTTTCAATTACAGGCGGTGTTGCCGCCCCGTTAAGAACAAGGGTCCAAAATTGTGATACATCTAAACAAAGAATATAATCATGCTCCACACCCAACACATACACCATCACCAAGGTTGTAGGGGACAATGCCTTTGAGCTCAGTATTCCACCATTCTTTGGTCTGCACCCAGTGTTCAATGTCGACTGTCTTCGACCCTACTTTCCACCTCTACTTGACACATCCGACATGGAAAAACAAATCACACCAATAGAGTTAAACTCAGACTGCATGGAACAAGCCAAAACTGATTGGATTATGGACACACATATCAAGAACACTCACTAGCAGAGGATCCAACTATATCGATTTTTCAAAGCAAGCCAATTCCTTCACCAGGGACCAAGTTTAGCAAAATTTTCCTCATCTCATGGAGGAACTCAATGCAATGGGGACCATTGCTTCCTAAGGGGGAGGAATGATCTAGGTCGATATTGGTGGTCGCCCGCCTATTCCACTTGGACTCCCACCATTGTTTCTTTCAGTTTTTCAGGTCCTGAACTTCCGGAGCCGTTTTAAGGCCCTAAACAACTTTTTTTGGGCATCAAACCTTCAAACAGACTCAAGTCCAGAACATACTCATATTTTCTGGAGTTGTGATGCCCAAAAAACGTCGTTTAGGGCCTCAAAACAGAGCTTCGGAAGTTCAAGACCCGAAAAACTGCCAAAAATAGTAAATTGTGCTACAATTAAGGAAACTGAAAAACTAAAAGAAATAATGGTGGGGGTCCAAGTGGAATATGTGTGTGGCCACCAATATCCACCTCGATCAATGTGCCCTTAGTGGGTGGCATACTTGACTCTTATGTCATTATTGGTACTAGTCTTCTGAAGGGTTCCTCGCTTTTAGGTTATTTTCCTCTCCTACTGCCCGAGGTTCCACAAATGGTTTCAATGGTCTCTACCCTTCCTGATGGACCTACCGATCCTTGGATCTTGCTAGCTCCTTTAGACATTGATTCCTATGGAGATCATATGCTGCTTTCACCAGCTGAATTGACTTATCAAGCCATTCAATATGCATTTGATTCTCCCACTGCTTTGGTTACAACCGATGGCACCATTTCCTCTCCCATCATCGCTCCTTCTAAATATCTCCTTAATGAATTCCTAACTTCAGACGAAGCTATTTGAGATATCATGTCTTTAGAAGAGTGACATTGGGATTATTCTCATCATCGCGCTTTGATATTTTATTGAGACGCAACATCTATACAAATCATGCCTTCAGACGTGATATTTATAAAAATCCTACCTTTTGATCCACTTGAGATTGTTCCTTCGGCTTATACAACTATATAAAATATGGATGTAGAAGGAAACCTAGGAAATCTTTCAAAGACTATGCTTATCGATATCTCGGTCAAAACATGTAATGTGGAAAAGATTCAGATTGGAGTTGACTGCAATCCTAAGGAAATTGCAAGCTTCACCTTCCTTTTTAAGGAATGCAACGATGTATTCTCTTGGTATTACGAGGAAATTCCTGTCATAGACCATTCTATTGTCGAGCATGAGATCAATAATCTTCAATCATTCTTTTAATGGTATTTTTCTCGCTCGTTAATCCAAAAACCTCGAGTTTCCTTTTGTGGGCTTGTTAAAATAACATGAAGAAGACCGAGCATTTTTTTACGGTATTTTTCTTGCTCGTTAATTTGAAAAACCTCGAGTTTACTTCTCCAGGCTTATTAAAATTACACGAAGAAGCTCTGAGCCTTATTTTTAGGGACTTTTTCTTGCTCGTAAAATGGAAAAAAATCTCGAGTTTCTTTATTCGGGCTTGTTAAACTCTCACGAATAAGATTTGAGAAATTATTTTACCTCTTTTTCTCGCTCCCTAAAAAGTGAAAAATAAATATTGAGTTTTTCTTTTTCTGACTCATTAAAATTTCATGAATAATACCGAGTTTACTTCATCTCCTCGTACTCCTAACCAAATGAGGTAGATGTCTATTAAGCATAGGTTTAGCACTTTATCCAAACTTAATGAACTAACTTACAAAAAAGGAATTGTGCAGGTTATACTATTAACCCTTTTCCAGACCTGGGCATCAACCATGAAAAAGGTACCTCTTGGAGTTGTCTTTATACGATATTCTTAGACTCTGTAAATATGAAAATATCACCGAATCGTTAGACTTAATCATATGGGGAAAAATTGGACAAAACAATGACTCAATATCTCTCTTCTGAAGGATATTTTGGAAGAAATACATTTTTCACTCCCTTAAACATGGCACCCCTTCAACAAATTACTCTTTTTTAACTTCTTTTTGAACCATATCATCCTATGATTTTAGCCTTTATAGTTCGATATTCTTGGATCCTTGTATCCTAACACTTTTTTGTGTTCTTGAGTCTAATTTTCCTTATAGCCTTTATGTCATGCCTTCTATTGTTCAAGGGATTCATCTACTCTCTTCTTCCTGTATCATCCATGCTATCATATGCCTAAAATTTCTCTTCATTTGTTTGCCCCATTTCTCTAATCTATCTACAAAAAATCAATCTTGTATCATTTCATGTCAACTGATGTAGGACACCTTATTGCCTACCTTTGATAGATATCTTCCTATGAACTTCATCATATTATCTAGGAAGATGATCTAGAAACATATCAATACCTTGGAACTTGCAATCCTCAGTGGAAGGTGACCCTTCGTTTGATTGGGGGTTTTCATCATTGGCTCCTATTTGAATCATTCTACAAGTGTTCTAGGAAAACATCCTTCTCACAATCGCTAGATTACACTGCACATCTTAGAGACCATCATCCTTATCAGTGGCCATCCTCGCACCTGTTAAAAATTTTCTTCATTGACTGGTAATCTAAAAATTTCTCACATGTTCAAATTCAAATCCTTTATTTTACATGTGCAAAAATATGTTGTTCAGATAAGGGACTACCAATACCTTGGGTAGAGGCTTACATAACTCCACCTTTTTTCCTTTCACAAGCTTCGTATATTGTTTTCGAAGACAACTCGTTAGATTGATCATATTATGAAACAACTTCCACATTGTGCCTATCGGTGGACATGACAGTCATACCTCTTTTTTATAAATCACTCTAACACAATTACTGAGCATGGGAATTTCATACTCAGGACATGTTCTTATATTTTTGACATGTGTTGCTTGTTTCAGGTCTCCTGCAATCCCGAAGCTCCAGTCCTCTCTCTCTTCAGCTACATTTACAAAGTATTTCGGCCATCATCTTCATCTTTGACCTGACACTTTAGGGGACATATGTTATATAGAAAAATAACCTCCTCATCAACTCAGAGGAGAAGGACACTTTGATTGGAAGAAAGACCTAAGTTGCAAGGCTATTTTCCAGGGTAACGCACCCGAGAAACAGAAAAAAGGAGTTTTAATGTTGCCCAACTCTTAGCAAAAAGTGTTAGTCCCTAGGTTAACACTCTATTTTTCCTAAAGGGAAGCGTTACTGGATTTTCATAAGTTCTGGAGGTGAAAACACGAGTTGACTGACTGACGTCCAACTTTTCAGTCAAGTTTTAACTCAAAAAGCAAGAAACTTGCACCTTAGTCCTCACTTGGGATATTTCTAATCTTATCTAAGACACATGGAAAGGGAAACACAAATAAAGCAAGGAAGGTTCGTAACTTTTGACTCATTGGAACTCATGGATGAATTGGCAAGTATGAGCCTCTCTCCATCTATAAATTGGAGGCTCGGTCATTGTAACAAAGGTTGAATGGTCGTCGAAAGTTTGAAGAGATCAATAATTGCTATGTTGCCAAGAAGTTAAGAGAGAGAGAGAGAGTGGAGGTGAAAGACTAGAGGAGGCTTGATCTAGCCACAATGGTTGTAATCATCCCTCTTTTATCAGATAATATAGATATGTTTCTATTATGTCTACTTGATGGTATCGAGATTGCATTTCTTTACATGTTGGTTTGAATGGTGCAATTGTTAAGTAGCTTATATGCATGCTAATTTATATTATTCTATATATTAATGCTTTTATTATTAAGGTTCATATGTTGTGAATATTACACTTTCTTTTTTATGTGCAGGTTTTGACCTAGGAGCCGTCAGAGAGGTCTTCCACTTGCCACATTGAGATCTACAACGGGGCTACACGAAGGACTGAGATAAATCTTCTCCTTTTGCTTTGTAAATCATGTCTTAATATGAATATATGTATGTTTCTTTGTGATAGTTGCACTTAATCTCAAAAATTATTCCTTGGGTCTCGGGAAGACTCGAGAGGGAATTTCATCCATAACCACCCGTGCAATAAGCCCTATAACACTTTTACAAATCTCGAAATGGGAAAATCAATAATAAATGATAATTACATTGGTTTCCATGTGAAAACGCTCCAACAGATGCTCAAAACACATCAAATATAACACCAAAAAGACTATATCATCATTATGCAACTTCTAACTATAGACATGACCAACTTCTAAAAAGTGCATCTTTGTCTCGAAATGTGTGCCATGTGTTAATGACACATGTGGTCTTCTTCCATGAGCCCTTAGATCTACTGCTCAGATCTCAATTCTATCGACACCAGTGGAATCACATCGAGAAATGGTGAAGAATGAATATAAACATCATATCATTCTATCACCATCACCTCAGGACCGATATGGGCTCCACTACTTTGTAACTTGTGCCATGCAAAATCAAAATATTCTTGGAATATTCCTCATCTTGAGTTTTTTGCTCATACTGGGCCACCTAATGTTAGTTTCCCCACACTCAACCTGATCGCACTATCTATGGTTCTTTGTTGGTTCCCACCGTGACTTGTACACCACATCACTTTGTGGTTTGGGTTGCAAGATTCCCCTGTTCTCAGGCAGAGATACAAATTTAAATAAAATAAGGGAGATAATAATAAAAAAGCCTCACCCATTAGGTGGTTTGTTTTCAAGGTTAATTTAAAACGTTTGTTGGTTTGGGGGTCTCGGGGTCAAATCCCATGGGCCCCCAAACTTTTTTTTTTTGTTA
The DNA here is from genome assembly GCA_034641835.2 of Pinus albicaulis. NCBI lineage: Eukaryota > Viridiplantae > Streptophyta > Pinopsida > Pinales > Pinaceae > Pinus > Pinus albicaulis. Next base: position 330,705,642 of record CM076570.1, on the reverse strand, counting down.
TATAAAAATGGTGGGGGTTAAAATTGTTTTGTCATATGCCACATTTAATTGGCCAACCAAGTGCTGCCACGTAGTGGCCCCAAATGGGTCTTCTAATTGCTGACTGGACCCATGTGGATGGGTATGGAGTGCCATGTCACCTACTGTGGGTCCCACCTGGCCCTATTGACTAGGATTCCATGTGGCAGCATGTGGGAGTTCCACTTGGCACCCTGTGGGCCCCACATGCTCTTTATTTTCATTATTTATTAAAAACTTCATACGACCATAACTTTTTCATACAAACTCAGTTTTAAGTCTCATTCATGCTATTGAAATATTCACATCAAGCCCTTCAACATGGTATACCTGTTATCAAATTTTGAGCACTTCGATTTTTGAGGTATCCTAGATCTTTGTGAATCAATCATCCCAACTGAAGCACTTTTGGACCCCAAATTTTACATACAAAGATTATACATGTTTTCTATGATTTACAACAGAACCCATAGCCTTTGTTATCCAACAAAATGCCTAAACTATCACTACATTTCATATTTAAGTGATGTTATACAATTCATCACTTTTTAAAAAAAAATTGCCCATCTATGGGGTCTTTAAAAGCGACATGTGATTCATAATGGTGGCCACACTGAACTACTTAAAAAGGATACCCATATTTTACCTAACTATGCTAATGGGTTCGCTTCCTGTAGTTGTCTTTCTTCCTGTGTGGCTTCATGGAGGGTTAAAACATGATTTATTTTATCATTTGTTGGTTCCTACACAAGGGATGCTTTCTTCACGGGTTATTTATTAAGATTTTTGTCCTTGTTTGAATGTAGCTTTGCATGTATCTTCCAATAGGTAGCTCTTTGATTTCCACCCTTCTTGCAATGGTTGCAATGGTTTTTCTTCATCCAAGCTTTCTTTCCCTTATTTTTCTCCTGTTGTGGAGAAGGGTCTTCATGCCTTTCCTTCTTCCTGGTTGACACAAATTTCCTTGAATGGTTATCTTTGGTGCAACTCCAACGAGGAGAATTTTCCTTATCTCGTCTTCTGAAATGATCACCTCTCTTTGGAGATGTCTTGTAATCATTATCACTGAAATGGTGTGAAGTGCTTTCATCCTGCATTGATTTAGACTTGTTTTTTGATGACTCTCTTGCTTCTGTGACTTTGGAGTCTCTTTCATTGATGGTCTTGTTAAATATCCAACCTCCTCTCTGATATAATCCAATCTTTCATATCGAGGTAGTTCTACCACTTCGATGGGATTCACAATGCCTAATCCATTGGCTCCAAGACCTTTTCCTTCATATCCCAATCTATTTAACAACTTCAACCCAATGCCCTTGGTGTGTTTTTAAAATTCACCAAAATCATCATCATAATGGAAAGAACATGAAAAAATAGAATTAATGACACTTCTTACCTCAATTGTCGGTTCTAGATTGTGCAGGGATGGCTTTGTTAAGCCTTCATTACACTACAACTTTACCAAAGCCTCTTCCATGGCTTGCAACTGAAGTTTCAATCTCTGCTTCTCCTCTTTTTATTCTTGATGCTTTCTTCTCAACTCAAAATTCTTTTCTTGAATGCTCTAGTTGATTTCCACTCTCTTATGATAATCTGCAAACAATTTTCCTACCATATCTGCCATCCGGTAGAAATCCTGGTGGAAAGCCTTGTCATTCTTTGTATGAATGCCTTCTTCCTCCATTTTAATTTTCTGCGAGTTGCACGTCCAATATTAAGGTTTAAAGTATTAATTTTTCCTTCACTCTCTTTTGGCTTGGCCCTGGTAAGCATCCACACTCAAATTCACGTCAAAGAAAACAACTTTGATACCAACATGATCTGGGATATTTAATTCAATGACTTTCAAAAAAATTGTATAAAGAGCATGAAATAACCATAAGTGCAACACACATGAAGAAGAAACACATGAAGACGTGACAATATGGAAAAATGCACTAGAAATTGATAATGGAGTTCACCCTGTGTGGGCTACATCTTCGAGCTCTGCTCAACTCCATAGCCACTTCATTAGATTCTCTTTAATAAGGATATTCTTTTTCAATACAAGGACTGAACTCCCACTCATGTGGTAATGTCTCTCCTACAAAGAGGTGTTCTCCTTTGACAATACAAAAGGAATGAATTCTCACAAATAAGTGGCATAAACTATTTTCCCTTCAAAGAGGCTAAACTCTCTCACATAAAGTGGCATAATTGTTCTCCATTTTAAGTTAAATGGGTTGGAATCTCATAACAAGTGGAAAAATTCCTCTTTGAATCTGTTGCTCAAACACAAGCATATCTGCAAATACATGTTCTCCCTTTTATAAATATCAAAATAGAAAAATAAAAAATAAATGAGACTTACATTTGTTTCCATGCTAAAATGCTTCATCGCATGCCCAAAATAGATCAAACACGACATCAATAGATTCGCCTTGTCATTCTGCAACTTTTGACAATAAACATGACTAAATTTTGAAAAGTGCATCTCCGACTCAAAAATGTGTTCCAAGCGTTGAAGAGACATGTGGGATTCTACCATGAGCCTTTAGATTTGTTTCTTACATCCAAATTCTGTCTACACCAGTGGAATCGTCTCAAAAAATCTTGAAGAATGACTATAAACAACATATGGTTTTGTCACCATTTCCTTAAGACCCCTATGGGCTCCATTGTTTTGTAACTTGTGCCACATAGTATTAGAATATTCTTGGAATATTACTCATCTAAGAATTCATGCCCGTACAGGACCACATCTTACTAAGTTCCTCGTGCTCAGCATAGTCGTGTTATTCACGGTTATCCATTGGTTTCCACTGTGACTCATACGTTGCACCACTCATTGGTTTAGGCCCTAGGATTCCCCCATTCTCATGAAAAATATGGGTTTAAATAACATAAGGGAATCAATCATAACAAAATCCCGCCCATTGGGTAGTTGGTTGTGAAGGTTAATTTACAACATTTATTTGTTAGGGGTTCTAGGTGTCAACCCCCAAAGGCCCTGAAACTTAGTTTTTTGTTATATAAAAATGGCAAGGGTTAAAACTATTTTGTCATATGGCACAGTTAATTGGCCAACCAGGTGCTACCATGTGAAAACCCCATATTAGTCTATTAATTGTTGATTAGACCCATGTAGTATGAGGTGCCATGTCACTTATGTTGGGTCCCACTTGGTCTTGCTGACTATGCTGCCACGTGGAAACATGTGGGAGTGCCACGTGGCACCCTATGGGCCACAACTGCTCCTTATTTTTGTTGTTTATTGAAAACTTTAGATGGACATAACTTTGTCATACAAAAATTAGTTTAAGGTCTCATTCATGCCATTGGAATTGTCTCATCGAGCTTTTCGACATATCTTAGCTCTCATCAAATTCTGAGCACTTTGATTTTTGATGTTTCTTGGAGCCTCCATGATCAATGATATAATTTAATCAATCTAAACAACCTTTAATTCTTCTTCTTCTATCATCCTAACATATACTAGCCTTTTGGTGTCTTCAATTTCTCTTTCATCTCCCTTAGCATCTAATTCTCTTTGTATTTCTAGCATCTATTCATCATTGTTTAGATCTTTAAAAACCATCATAATAAGATTATTATTTTTCTTTCTAACACTTGATTCGATTCACGAGCATCTTCAATGTCACACCCAAAGAAGATGATGGATTAATAGTAACACTCATATCTCCATCATGTGACCATGATATCTAAAAATATACAGTGTGTAAGATCCATAGGAAAAATCCCATGGAATAGGGTCAAATTACTGAATTTAAGGCATCTTATTCAACCTGCACATGTTTTATTGAAAAGAACATCTTTATGATTCCTATTACAATAGCATTAATATAAAATCATGTGTCTTGGGAGGAGTGTCACCTTGCTAATGAATCTTGTAGACATATATAATTTTTTCATAATAGAATAATAATTTAATATGGTATTATGAACAAAAAGTGTAGGGGGGGCACCTATAAATAATATCCAAATAAGAAGCTTCATTATTTTCATCTATACATACCCTAAATTTAGGCCTTTGTAATGATTTTTCTTCAAAAATAGATAAATGCTACCGTTAGACACCTTGAATTCCTTGGAGCGAGAAAAATAGTTGTAATTATCCTATGAGAAACTTAGATATGAATTTTTCTTAATTTTCCAAATAAAGATAATGATTTTGATACATTTTTCAAGACCTTGTCATGTTCCTTTGCATGCTTATTATATCAAAAACCTAATAAATTTGGTACATGATTTAATTTATGTATTTTATTAATACACGCAGGGTTTGGCCAGTGCAATCACTAAAATTTGTTCCAAGAACAATTTAATTTTCTTTCCAACATGTTCTCCAACTATTCAATCAATTCTTGAGTACCAAAATTCTTCTATTTTTCTTAATCCAAACTTTCTAAAATGATTCTTCCCCTTTCAAAACTACCACAAATTCATTTTTATTCTTAAAACTTAAGAGGGGATAGGGTCTCGGGGTGATCAATTGAATTCAATCCCTATATATAGTCCAATCAATTTCATTGCCACAAGTGTTATATATAAAACATAATATAGAAAATAAATTGCAGTATAAATCAAAATTATGACTATAAATTGCATTAGGGTAGTTTGGTTGAAGCCTACTAATATTTTCTTAACCTTGATGCCCTATATACTTTCTAGTTAGATGCACTGAGGGTTGGGCAAGAGGTTGACTTACATTTTCTTCTTTGTGCTCTCCCAATTCTGCTTGTTTATAAATCATCAACATTCTCACACACTCCATCTTTATGAACCCATCAATGATGTTATGTCCTTTTGTAATTTCTCACATTCCCCTTCTTTGACATTAATTATTATAGAATAATATTAGATTGACACAATTTCTTCCTCTCTTTTTTGGTCACAAAGACAAAATAATGACATTAATGCTTGGTGTTAAAACTAGATATATTGGCCCCTTTCTATAATATTTTTGTTGCTGCAACTTCAAGCAAGTGAAACACATTCATCTTTATCATCTTAAGCCACGAACTTGATTCTAGTAAATTTGTTATTGAATCTGCTATCCAATGACATGACATTTTTAGACTCGATTTTATATAATATTTAAATTTTATTTTTTCTCATAACGTATATTTATTTTTTAACATTTACACAAGTACTAAAAGAAAAATCAATAACATAAAATTTACACAACCAAAAGGTTATTAAAAAATATATAGTTTTTGGGAAGTGCGAGGAGGGCAGACAACACTTTTTTGGGAAGACTCCTGGCAGCAGCGCGAGAAATTATTTAGCTGGTTGGATTTGGGTGAAATATTTTTATTTACAAACCTTGCCAATACAAGACTCATTCATCATTACTGGAATACTCGGGTTGATGGACAATGGTGTGTTTGGAAAACAAGGGATCAATGGCTCAATGCACCTGAAACGGTTCAATGGAGTAATTTGGTCAGAGAATTGCAAACTAGAACAATAACGATGACCACAGGAGAGGATATTTTACGATGGGGATATCGAACAAAAGGTATGTTTATGATTAAAGAAGCCTATTTCCTTAAATCAAATAACAATCAGGATGTCGCTGCGCCAATCTAGCGTAAAATATGGAATGTGAAATTTTGGCCAAAGATTGAATATTTTATGTGGCTCTTAAGTCATAAAAGGACCTTAACCTGAGATCATTTACAACATAGAGGACTGCAGGGTCCTTCTCTTTGTATCATGTGTCGACAGAATGAAGAGACTATCGAACACTTATTCAACAATTTCCCTTTTAGTAATGAAATCTGGCAGTGAAATGAAGCGCTATTTGGCCAGACAGATAGAGATATAAGTAGTGTCAATACCACTATCTACACCTGGTGAAACAGAGGCTATAAGAGTGAGGTGGTGAATAGGGTCTGGAGACTGTCTCTAGTATTTGTGCTTTGGGGAATATGGAAAGAGAGAAATTATCGAATTTTCAGGTGTCGAAAGCCAAGTTCCTCAACTCTGGACTGCTATTGTTGAAAATATCAGGGAAACAATTCTGGTGGAATGCTGGGGAGATGATGACTGGTCAGTAACATCTAGGGAGACACGAATCTTGGCTGCTTTTAATCTGAAACCTCAAATATTGGATGCTTCCTTATGGAAGGTTCAATCAAATTTGAATTCAATTCCTTCGACTTTTAACCCCCCACCGCAGCGTTTTCTGAAATTAAATTTTGACGGGGCCTCTAAAGGAAATCCCGGGCAGGCAGGGATTGGAGGAATATTCAGAGATTCTCTTAGTAAGGTCTGTCGCATTTATTCTTATCCTATGGGTTATGTTACCAATAATGAAGCCGAATTAATGGCTTTAAAACAAGGTTTAGTTATTGCAATCCGGGAAGGTTATCAAAGACTAGTCGTTGAGGGGATTCTGCAATGACAGTTGGTATTTTGAAAAAACTCCAACAAGGAAATCCATGGCAGAAAATTAGTAAGAGCTGGAGAATAGCCAAACTTGTTGAAGATATTGGTAATCTCCTTTGCCAGATAGGATATGTCATCTCCACTCATGTTCGTCGGGAAGGGAATGAGGCAACAAATTATTTGGCGAATTGGGCATGTAAGAATATAACCAGACATCTTGACATTAACCATTCTCACTAGGCTTGGGTTGTGGAATTATATCCTCTGCAGTGTATCGTAGATAGATATCGATATCGCCCCCGATCGGGGTGCCGGACTGATGGATAGGGTCGTGGGCATCCACGTGGTGGATGACTTAAATTCCCTTGAGTGATTATTATGGCGGTAGTCCTTCGGCGGCAGGCCTCCATTCCTCGCATTGATTTGCATGCACCAGCCTGTTCATATCATCCACCGACTGTTAGACGAGTTAATGCAGGGTTATGCGCGGTGGGTGAGGAGATTTATTGCTCTTTTCATTCTCATTACCATTTTCTCTTGGTATAGTTCTTGCATTGGCATTATCCAGCGAGCGATCGATCCAGCTTTGAAGCAAATTCTCTAGAGACAGGGTGGAAGCTGTTTGTGGTATGTCATGGAAATTCCGCCTTTCATGCCCTGCTTTCGTTTTTTGTTTTTACCTTTGTTTACTCTGCATGATACATCCCTCCTTCTTCCAGTGTTAGAGGATTTATATAATGTTTCTTCAAGGTGGTTTCCCACAGGGAACATGGGATTTATACATATTGAACCTCATTTCCGAAGCCCTCCCGGTTTGCTTGTTCTCTGTACTCGTCTTGGTCTTTTCTCGTTATATAATTCTCAAGGTTGTCATGTCTCTTTTGAATCAATGAATTTGCAATTCATGCTCCTTTTGTATGGGTTCATGGTTGGCAGTATTGTTTGTTCAACCGCTAATGCTAAACCTTCTCATAGGCCTTTTTCTGATATCGGCTATCTGATTCCGCATTGCATGTATCTTGGGTTTTGTAAAGTGCCTCCTATTTACCCTTGGTTTGTTGGGGTAACGGTCCCAGTAGTGTTCATCGAGCATGGTTTGATAAGCTGGCACGGCCATCATTTTCTTTCAATTTGTACTGGTATGGTTTCTGTTGTCGTCTTTCAAAATGCAGTTGGACATGTCTCAATTAGAGGCTCTCTTGTTATCTCTTCTGGGCAGTTATCTTTACTTATGACGAGACAATGGCTTAATATTCTCTGTGATTTCATTATGGGTTGTTTCCTGGTTAATTTCCATGACAGTCTTCGTTGTTTTGTCACCCTCTTCATTACTGGTATGGCTATGCGAGTTGGGTTCGCTGCAAAGGAGCTTTCTTCAGTTTTATTACATCTTGTTTCTGACTTACTTCTGGCCACAGGCTTCTTTTCAAGTTCTACTGCTTCCAATATGGTTAAAGGGCAACCAGGGAAGGAAAATCGCTGTAGGCAGCCTCATCCAGAGGCTGGCAGGAGCAAGAGGGGTAGGAAGTCTAATGAAGAAGTGTTGCGAGATATCACTCAGGTATATGAATCAGGGAATTTGGCTAACATTAAAAAAAAAATCATGGTTGGGAAATTCAAACAGACAGTGAGGATGAAGACATGGAAGCTCAGATTTCTCAAATGGATTTTATAACAGATCTAGGCAGTACTCAGGGTCGAGTGTCGCTCTTTCAATAGTCAGTGAAGACCTACTGGAAGATGAAATGCCTTCTTGCTAAGGCCATGGCATGTCAAGAGGAAAAGAGCATCAACTCTTCAATTCTATTTGAACTGCAACAAATGAAGCTGGACATGCATGCAATGTTCAAAGCTCAGATTCAGCTGAATGACAGGGTTGGTAAGATAGAAAAGCAGTTGAAAATAACACAAAGCAGTGAGCAGGTGTTCGATACCACCGCTAATGCTCCAGTTCCTGTGGATGTTTCTGGTTAACTATTTTAGATTTCTATAATTTTGGACTTTGTCAGTTTAACTACTTGTTTTATTTGTAAATATTATGGACATATTGCAGTTCTTAACGCTGTAAGTAGCAGGATAAGACAATTTTGTTTTTGGTCTACATTTAACTCGATATGGTGGCCAACAGACCTGGTTTCCTTCGGGCAGGTTTAGGTCACTGTATTTGTTTTTTCTTGTATGACAATCTGCCCTATATATTTTGGATAATAGAAAGGTAGAAATTTGTGTTTAATTTCCAAAATGATATTTCTAGATTTTCATCTTACATACATAAATAAATAAATACAATTTATTAACAACACAAAAATGTTTAAAATATGATTTTTCAAATATTTTGAATTTAAAAATAAATAAAGAAATTTTCTCTAAAACATTTTTTTTTAATTGTACATTAAACACAAGAACATGTATTCAAAACAAAAACAGTTTATCTTTTCTAATAATCAGAAAGACAAACATTTAATTAAATAAAAAGTCAATAAATAAATGACTTAAATATCTTTTATAAAATATATTATGAAAAAACAACAAAATTCCTATCCATTGTCTTTTTATTAGATGCGTCAAAATTCACAAAACTAAAAATAGTCAAAATTCATAAAACATTAATATGTTTCAAAAGGTTGATTTAAGAAAAAAAAGCTCGCTAAATTTACCTTTAGATGGATGAGAGTGATTTAACCTCCATAGAATATACACAAATTAAAGACTGAGATTTATTTTCGAAGTAATTACACCACATTTTCCATTTTAAGTCATTTCATTAATTAAAAAAAATTCATATGAACAAGATCATATAAACTAAGTTATGATTTTTTGGGCATGTGTTATTCATGAGCCATGATATTGTAAAAAAACATATCTATATATTAGAAATCTCCATGATAAAGTGAAAGTGAGAGCAAATCTTAATGATTAAAATTTTTGTTACAATTTTTTAGTATATATATGTTTAATCTATATATTAATTATTTTTATCATCAACAACAACAGCGTAATTATAATTCTTTTAATTTTTATGTTCTTTTAATTTTAACAATTTGAAATGTATAATAAAATATTTTTTTATTATAAATTAATGTCTACTAATATTTATCAATTATTTAATTTATATGATTACAATAATTTTACTTATAATTATAATTTTCTATAAATTTCTAAATTTATAGATAAATATCTACTCAATCCATAAATATTTACAATTTCATATAACTTTTGTTCCAACATATAAATATAAAATATACTAATCTTATATATTCTAGTTGAAAAAATCCAAAATACCTCTAAAAACACTTCAACATTAAAAACACTTCAACATTGTTTGGGGATTGTAATGAAACATGAATATACACCACTTTTACACATAAGAACATTGTTTTTACAAATACAAAATATGACATGCACAATAAATTCAATATTCCATCCCTCAAGACTCTTCATAAATGAACTTTTGATTTGCTTCAGTATAAATTTACATAGATAAAAGTTGATTTTAATTGAATTAAAAGTGTTGATTTGATATATAAAGATTAGAGAATTTCATAAAGTGATAATGTCAATAGAACATTTTACTAAATTTTTAATTAAAAAAATAATAATAAAAATGAAATCAACTCTCATTTCCTTAAGAAAATTTTTAATCATTTTTTAATTATAAACTTTCTAGATTTAAGAATTAAATTTAATTAAATTTAAAATCAACTAAATTACTAATTACTAATTCAATTTAACTAAATTATAAAATTCTAAATTCCAAAAGTTTTAGTTTAATTAGATTGTATTTTTTTTCTGGAAATTATGGAAAATTCGGTAAGATTTTAAGAAAAGATGGTAGAGATTTTTGTAAATCCACGTTATAATTATCAAACTTTAATATTTTAGGTGTTCTAGAGGTTTTTGATGGTGTTGAATCCATTTCCATCATCAAAATCATGATTCAAACGCTTTTATAAGATTTCTTAAATTTTTTTTGGCCTTGGCCAAGCCGTTTAGACAATTTCTCCATCTCATTAGACAACTTCATTACAAAATACTAGTTCAATCTAAATTGTCTCAAAATCTAAATTATCTCACAAAAAACACTTTAAAAGAAAAACAAAAAATGCAACCAAAATTAACCTCATTCAATATTGTAACAAATCAAATCTACTTAAACCAAATTATGTTCAATTATGAAAACTCACCAACGTTGAAAACAAGCCTTCAATCGACGGTTTCAAGCTTTAGTCTTTGGAATCTAGTAAATGATTATGATTATGAAAAAGAATAGTGTCACCAAGGACATCATTTTTATTTTGATTGTAGATTTAGGAAATAAGTTGAAATCTAACTCAGACTCACAACGTCAAACAATTAACTTTGAGCACTTTGGGATTTTAAGATATTGTAGAAATTTGTAATTGAAATTAGTTCAAAATTTTATTATAATAATAAATAAATGAAAGTAAATATTTATCAATAAAAGTAGATATTTATTAATGTATTTTTTTAATTTTTTGTGACTAAGTTGAAGAATAAATCCCATACAAACTAAATAATTCAACTAAATAATTTTATTGAATATATTTGAAAATATTATCATATATATATGTGTTTAAATTTACAAATTTTACTTTTACAAATGATTGTTTTTTGGAATTTGATAAAATATTTATGGCAAGTTTTAATTATATAAATTACAATTTTATATATTTTTTATTGTTAAAATTAAATTTATATAAATTTATAAATATATTTTAAATAACTAACATACTCACAATTTTATCTGAAAAAATTATATGACAGAAAAATTATGCACTGAAAATTATGTAGATATTCTAGCAACTAGCTTTTTGGATAATCTATTCAATTAGGGGATTGTCATGAAGCTAAGAGTGTTTATCATAAATACAAGAACCAAATGGAGAAGCAATCCGTCCTATAAGCTATTTTTAGCCTCATAAACATTAAAATAATTTTGAAAAAAAGAGTTCAGAATTTCCAGTTTTCATTTTTCAATTTACAAAACCTAGACTGAAAAATAAAAACTATAGAAATTCCAAATTTTCATTTTCAAAATCTACACTACTGAAACCTCCAAAGTATTATTAATATATTTTTCTTTCTTTCTAAAATATAAAAAAATTGAGAGAAATATATTTGACCACCCATGAGACTTAATGGCTGCGTTTAGGTGGTGAACGTGAGCGTCGATGGGAGGATGATCAAATTTGTGTTCATATGAGCAACTTGAATATAAGGTAGATCAGCACCAGCAATTTCGAATTCTCACAAAATATCAAGAAAAATGAGGTAAAAAGTGCATCGGCGGCGCCGTCGTCTGCGGGTGGCGACGGCGTTGGCGGCTTGTACTAGCATCGGCGAACCAACGGTACCGCAGCCGGCGGTCGTCTATCAAAAGAAGGCGACGTCTATCCAATGATTGTACGTATCCTGGCGGCGGCTGCGGCTCTGGGGCTGGCCTGGGACCGGGCTGTTTACATGACACGTCAGCAATTAGTGTGTCACAATATTTCTAAGTGAATCATGCATTAATACTATTATAAAAGAAAAAAAATTAATGATACTTAAAATTCATATCAATAGTATTGTAAAAAAGATTCTAAATAAATATAAATAAAATAAAAATAAAAATAGAAAAACAAACTTGAAAGTATAATATGCATAAAAAAATGATAGAGTTTTATCTTCATAGTAATGTAATTATGGATTAAAAATATAAATAAAATTTTATAACATAATTTTACATTATATTTGAAATATTAATATAATGATTTAATAGGGTAATTTTAAATGTGAAAGAGAAATTACAACAAACTAATGTGATTATTTTTTTAAGGTAAAAAGTAAATTTTTAGAGTAATTTTTCTAGTTTTTTTAAAATGGTTTTTGGTTTTTTGGGTGCACATAAATTGAGAAAGGTGTATGGTTTATTTAATTATGGAAAAAATAGGCAACAAGCTAAACAATAAACCTACATGCTTAATTAATATGACTAATATTTGTTCTCTTTTAAATAAGTAATGTAAGAGCTAAGAGTTAATTAATGGCTTAACAGAGTCGAAAAGATAAGTAGAAGAAGCAAATAGAGTGGAATAAATAGTTGCTAAAGAATCACATGATTGTCTTCATTGCCAAGGGCTGTAGGAAGAACACGGCCCTTTACAAGTTCTAACAAAAAATAACTTAAGTACAATCTTCCCCAATTGAATGGGATATGTACACTCATGATCCAACCAAAAAGTATCCAACCGTCATTGTACGATATGATCATTAATAATTAATTAAAGGTACAAAGGCACTAATCAACTAAGATCTAGTACATAATTGGTCACCAAGAAACCTGATCTTTCTCCTTCATAACTTGTACAATATCTAGAAAAAAGAAAGAATAAGAAGAGAACAAAAAAAGAAGAAGAAGAATAGAATATTATAAATATAAAATTCCTCATATGATAAAATGGTCTTTCTCCTTCATAACTTGTACAATATCTAGAAAAAAGAAAGAATAAGAAGAGAAAAAAGAAAAAGAAAAAAGGAAGACGTAAGAATAGAATATTATAAATATAACATTCCTCATATGATAAAATAGTAGCAACATGAATAGCCTCCTCAAAATGACAACTTCCTCCAAAGATAGTAATCACCTTTTTATAACCACCACCCCTACCCATTCTAGGGCATAATTTTCTCATTACTAATAACAAATTCAATTCTGTAAAAAGTAGCTCTAAGTGTAAAATAAGACCTCTATATTGAATCCTCCAAGGATAGATTTTATCATGCTAAAAATTTACTCCAAGGCTAGGGTGCATGGGTCTAAGAAGGGAAACTCCAAAATTACTCCAAGGCTAGGGCACGTGGGTCTAGAGAGGGAAACAATGAAATTTCAAGATTAAAATAGGGAACAAGTAAAAGTCACCAATAACATGGCATGTGACTTAATTTTAGGAAAACAAAAACTCTTAAAATAATAAGAAAGCCTTAAAGTAGGATGCTCTCATGCAAAGTCTAGCCAACTTTTTTCTATTAAATATATGCATCTCAAAATTAGTAAGTAGTTATCTAAGAGGGTGAATAGGCTTTATGCTTATTATAATGATAAATTAGGTCTCATGAATTGGACTAGGAACTCATTAAGTAGGGCTCATGATTTGAGGCCATAAGAGAATCTCTTAAGGCTCATTATTATCTAAAAATAACAAATATCCCCATGTGGGCCAACAAACCCAATACAAAACACAATCAATGGTTGAAATTTCAAAGTGCTTGGAATCAATGGTTGAAATTTCAAAGTGCTTGGAATGACTTGGAATTATATAACGATGTTGTATGCCACACTGGGTATCCTAAAAGTATAGTCACCACACTAAACATAGCAGCACCTCGAAATATCGTGAAACTTGAACCACAAAAAAATCTCTCAATTGAGCCCTCAAATATGTAAAACAATTTTTAGTTGTTTTTTAAATTTGAACTACGTGCAAATCTCCTCAAAGGGTGTTCAAACATATAATAAAATATAAAAGAAAATAAACATGCAAAACCAACCTAATCATATCCTTTGGGGTATTTGACCCTCATTATTGCTCCAAATACCACACTGAACTTGTAATTATGTGACATTATCTACCATTGAATAATCTATCCACTTGAACATGTGTTGTAACTTATGAATGCAACTCTATGAATAACACTTTTAAGAAACTACCAAACCATCTATCCCCAAGTAATAATACATGTGCCAATTCTAAGAAGTACTCCTACAAATTTTGTCAATGTCATGTTAATGAACCAACTAATGAATCCATCCCAAAATATACCCATGAAAAAAGAGAAATAGACACTTTGATTTGACTATGAGTAAACCTAATCTAGGTGATAACACTAGGAAAAAGTGGGGAAGAATGCTCCCATGGGATGTTAAGAATCTTACAACTCTTGAAGAAAACTCAACTATAAGAGAGGACCATAAAAACCATTTGAAATAGGCCTTTCATATGCTAACTTCAAATTTATGTTGAAATGAAGCTAGACATGCTCAATATTACTACAACATTTAACTTGCAAGCGTCAACTAGTATGAATCTCCATGATGGGATAGTAATTTTTATATCAACCATGGGGGATACCATCTTGTCAAAATCTATTAATGTAAATCCTTGATATATATGACATAACCCACCAATTAGATCTAATCGTCTCCAATTTATGAGTACAATCTTCACAAAGTGAATAAGTGCTTTAAATTCAAACATTGGAAGGAATAACATAAATAGAACTCAGTAAGGATATGCTATATGTTGTTAGATTTCAAATAAGAGTTCTGGTAACCAAGATACTCAACATATACATCAACCCTAAAAACAAAATATCTCATGGACTATTTTCCCTTCAAAATTATTTACCCCTGGGGATGATGTCATCATCTTGAATATTATTGGTTCTTTTAAATTTGATTTATGTTTCTTAATAAATTACTAATTCAACCTTATAACAATCAAACCATATCTCATAAAAAGTAATTGTCATGCAAATATTATGTCATCTTTCTATAAAAGAACACCTACACAACTATGATTATGAACAACGGAAAACATTTAAAATGTGCAAGTCTATTCAAGTATAACCAATACCAACTTTCAATATATAATGTGTTTTAGTTTCTTGAAATCTTTCCCCTAACATTTTCCCCCTTAAAATATTTTTACTTTTTAAGAATCTCATAAATAAGTTTAGTAATCCTAGAAAAAATTGGAGAAAAGAGATGAAGAAAAATTATCTTACTAAAGAAACATTGTACAACCTTCTTGTTTCTAGGAAGAGGGATTTTCTTGATAGGTTCAATATGCTTAAGATATATTTTGATCCCCATCTGTAGAAACAATATTTTCTAGAATCCTATGTTCCATCGTACCAAAAATAGAGTTCTTGAGGTTCAAAGATATCTTGAATTCTCAACATTCTTCTAACACCCTTCTCAGGTGTGTAACATGATCACCATGGTGTTTGGAAAATATTGTGACATCATCTTGATAAATAACATGGAATTTATTAATAATGTAAGAAAATGCATTACCCATTTCTCTTTAAAAGTTTGCACCAACATTAATGAAACCAAAATTGGCATGCAAACATAAGGTTAAGTTTCATAATTTTTCAAGGTGATGTTATTTTTAGTCGGCTTGGAGTAAACATATAGTCACCCCATTAAAAATAACATCACTTTGAAAAATTATGAAACTTGGACCACAAGGAAATATCGCAATTGAGTCCTCAAATATGTAATTATCTCATTCATTGGACAACTTTCAAAGTATTTTCTAGAGGCATGCTAGATTGCTAATAAGGGTTGTGGTAACCAAGGTACTCAAAATATAGATCAACCCCGAAAAAAAAATATCTCATCGACTATGGGGAAAGACCCATTGGGAGAAAAGTGATGAAACATACTTCCATCCCACATGAAGCAAAATAATAAAACAAAGACGCACATATATGATGGAAGTCCAAAGTACTAACTTTAAAATTTGACTTGACCATGAGTAGCTCTGAAGTCAAAAGTGAATGAGTAGTTATGAATAAATTGAGAGAGTTGTACAATTGATGGAAAAGGGAACAATCAGTTAATCAAGATTGTCAAAATATACATGGAATGTATGTATCACCATCCATAACAATGTCACATCAAATCCAAAAATTCTAACATGTAAACTACATCATTCCTATTTACCCTAGTCAAAGTGATAGGTTATGCCAAGCACAAATGATTTTTCATAAAATTGACGACCCTAACAAAATAGACAATAAGGTGTTAGTCATAGAAGATGAAAACATGGTTTTTTACACAATTCATGCACCAACCAATCCCCTAGTTTTTCCACTCCAAATCCTAACAGACACACAGTCACTTGGACTATGAAATATGATAGTTCTAGGGTTAGATATAGATAAAAAGCTAGTGTTTTCTTTACTTCTTTCACATGGTATTTAACAATCTCATTTAGATTATAATCCAATTATGTAAATAATGTAGTATAATATGAAGAAATAATTATAAGGATCAACATTCCTATGGATTTAAAGAATAATTCATAAAGTGTTTGGTGATTTTTACTTGATCATATGGTGGGTTAAGGAGCGATGCCTAACAAAGAATCCAATACTGACACTGTATTGAAATGTTTTATGTGGTTGTATAGGATTGTTTGATTCCTTTTCCACTAAACACATCCCTAGAGAACAAAACCAACAAAAAATTCCATGGCCTCTACCATGGAAAACTTTGATATTTCTCCTCTATACCTTTAAACAAATATCAATTAGAGATGGTTTACTAGCCTTTAGCTCCAAATAACATTGATAATTGATTTTTTTTTAACGATGATGAACATATTTTTACAGTTTATGATGAATGCTTCTAATTTTGTGTGTTATGTAATCGATGAGTTGGAAAATTACAATTTATTCCATCTCAATTCCAACAAGATTCCACTATATTTGAATTCTTTGGAAAAGGTTTTTGACAAGGATGGTTAGGTTAAGGTACATAAAAATATTATCAACTCAAATTTTGAATTTCGATGAGAAAAATGTCCTATAAAGATAATTTTTTCTAAACCTTGTAAATTAAATGAAAGAAATAAAATAGGAACCTTAATTTGTAGGTTTGTGGATGCGTTTGTTTAGACATATGATGGATTGAAGGTATACAAAACTAAAATGTGTAAGCATCTAATTCATTTTCAGGAGGGCATGGATCCTTTTCAAATAAAAAAAAATAACAAATGAATCCTAAATTGGCACCAGTTATTTGAGAAGAGATTCAAAATCTATGTGGTGTTAATATTATTGGTCTTATTAGGTATTCATTCTAGGCAGAAAACTGTTGGGGCCCTTATTGTGGAAATGAAATGGTCTTGAGTCACGGATAATAGGTGGCAGAGCACAACCATGGTAGACAGAGAGCTGTCACGGTTGCGGAGAGATGGAGAGAAGGTGGCGCAGTAGTTGCGTAAACTAGCACAGACGACAGAAAGGAGTGACAAGAACAAACAACAGAACTCCCAGTGATCAAGGAGATGCAGCAAACAACGGAGCGGAAAAGAAGGGAAAACTGACAGTCGCATTGGAAAAGGAGAAAATAGGCAGTCAACCAATGTAGATAGAAGGTTCGTGTAGCAGAGAGCAAAGGAAGGGAGCTGTAGGAGAGCTCTATTCATTCTATTCGTTCTGTGATGAGCATCTGGTTATGATGAATGTATTGGCCGCTTTAAATTTTAATTTTTCATCCTGAATATGTTCATGAGTAGTATCTTGTGCAAGGTAGCTAAACCTGTTCAGAGTACTTAGTTATGTCTGTTTATTCTATAGTTGTGATTGGTCGATATCTGATCTATTCCTAACCTTACTAAGGTCACGACATGCCTCAGGTGAGACTCTCTGCTCTTCGGAGTAGAGTGAAAATGCCGACGTTGTGCTAGACTACTGCGGAAACCTTGTTGGCCTCTATCCTGAACTTGGGTCTTGCTCAGAGACCTTCTTTCTCGCCAACACAAACATTGTGTCAATGCAAAATAAAATTGCTGAAATATATATTTATATAATTTTGGGAATTTAAATTTAGCCTCTTTGAAAGATAATTATTGTTTGGCTTAAATGGAACAAAATTTTCATAAAATTGGTGAAATATTTATTTATATAATTTTGGGAATTTGAATTTAGCCTCTTTGAAAGATAATTATTGTTTGGCTTAAATGGAAAAAATTTTGCAGCATATTACAAGGTGTGACATGTTATCTATGCTACACCATGGGGAACTTAACCTTATGTTGGCATGCCAATTTTGGTTTCATTAATGTTGGTGCAAATTTTTAAAGAGAAATGGGTAATGCATTTTCTTACACTATTAATAAATTTCATGTTATTTATAAAGATGATGTCACAATATTTTCCAAACATCATGGTGATCATGTTACACACCTGAGAAGGGTGTTAGAAGAATGTTTAGAATTCAAGATATCTTTGAACCTCAAGAACTCTATTTTTGGTGCGATGGAACATAGGATTCTAGAACATATTGTTTCTACAGATGGGGATCAAAATATATCTTAAGCAAATTGAACCTATCAATAAAATTCCTCTTCCTAGAAACAAGAAGGTTGTACAATGTTTCTTTAGTAAGATAATTTTTCTTCATCTCTTTTCTCCATTTTTTTCTAGGATTACTAAACTTATTTATGAGATTATTAAAAAGTAAAAATATTTCAAGAGGGCAAATGTTAGGGGAAATATTTCAAGAAACTAAAACACATTATATATTCAAAGTCGATATTGGTTATACTTGAATAGACTAGCCCATTTAATTTTTTCCTTTGTTCATAATCATAGTTGTGTAGGTGTTTTTTAATGGAAAGATGACAAAATATTTGCATGACAAATACTTTTCACCAAATATGGTTTGATTGTTATTAGGTAGAATTAGTAATTTATTAAGAAACAAAAATCAAATTTAAAAGAATCAATAATATTCAAGATGATGATATCATCCCGAGGGGTAAATAATTTTGAAGGGAAAATAGTCCATGAGATATTTTGTTTTCAGGATTGATGTATATTTTGAGTATCTTGGTTACCACAACTCTTATTGGAAATGTAACATACATATAGCAGATCCTTACTGAGTTCTATTTAGGTTATTCCTTCCATTATTTGACTTTAAAGCACTTATTCACTTTGCTAAGATTGTACTCATAAATTGGAGGCGATTAGATATAATTGGTGGGTTAACTCATATATATCAAGGATTTACATTAATGGATTTTGACACGATGGTTTCCCCCATGGTTGATAGAAAACTTATTATCCCATCATGGAGATTCATACTAGTTGAGGCTTACAAGTTACATGTTGTAGTAATATTGAGCATGTCTAGCTTCATTTCAACATAAATTTGAAGTTTGCATATGAGAGGCCTATTTCAGAGGTTTTTTATTACCCTCTCTTATAGTTGAGTTTTCTTCAAGAGTTTTAAGATCTTAACATCCCATGGGAGCATTCTACCCCACTTTTTCCTAGTGTTATCACCAAGATTGGGTTTACTCAAAGTCAAATCAAAGTGTCTATTTCTCTTTTTTCATTAGTATATTTTGGGATGGATTCATTAGTTAGTTCATCAACATGACATTGAAAAAATTTGTGGGAGTACCTCTTAGACTTGGCATATGTATTGTTACTTGGGGATAGATGGTTTAGTAGTTTCTTAAAAATGCTATTCATATAGTTGCATTCATAAGTTACAACACATGTTCAAGTGGATAGGTTATTCAATGGTAGATAATGTCACATAATTACAAGTTCAGTGTGGTATTTAGAGCAGGTATGAGATTCAAATACCCCAAAGGATATAATTAGGTTGGTTTTGCATTACTATTTTCTTTTATATTTTATTATATGTTTGAACACCCTTTGAGGAGATTTGTAAATAGCTCAAATTTAAAAAATAACTAAAATTGTTTTACATATTTGAGGGCTCAATTGGGAGATTTGTTTGTGGTTCAAGTTTCATGATATTTCGAGGTGCTGCTATGCTTAGTGTGGTGACTACACTTTTAGGATACCCAGTGTAGCATACAACATCGTTGTATAATTCCAAGTCATTCCAAGCACTTTGAAATTTCAACCATTGATTGTGTTTTAGAATTGTTTGTATTGGGTTTGTTGGCCCACATGGGGATATTTGTTATTTTTAGATAATAATGAGCCTTAATAGATTCTCTTATGGCCTCAAATCATGGGCCCTTCCTTAATGAGTTCCTAGTCCAATTCATGAGACATAATTTATCATTATACTAAGCATAAAGCCTATACACCCTCTTAGATAACTACTTACTAATTTTGAGATGTATACATTTAATAGAAAAAATATGGCTAGACTTAGGGAGTTCTTGCATGAGAGCATCATACGTTAAGGCTTTCTTATTATTTTAAGAGTTTTTATTTTCCTAAAATTAAGTTAGATGCCATGTTATTGGTGACTTTTACTTGTTCCCTATTTTACGCTTGAAATTTGATCGTTTCCCTTTCTAGATCCACGTGCCCTAGCCTTGGAGTAATTTTGGAGTTTCCCTTCTTAGACCCATGCACCCTAGCCTTGGAGTAGATTTTTAGCATGATAAAATTTGTCCTTGGAGGATTCAACATAGAGGTCCTATTTTACACTTCGAGCTACTTTTTAGGGAATTGAATTTGTTATTAGTAATAAGAAAATTATGCCCTAGAATGGGTAGGGGTGGTGGTTATAAAAAGGTGATTACTATCTTTGGAGGAAGTTGTCATTTCAAGGAGGCTATTCATGTAGCTACTATTTTATCATATGAGGAATGTTATATTTATAATATTCTATTCTTACTTTTTTTTCTTTTTTCTTTTTCTTTTGTTCTCTTCTTATTCTTTCTTTTTTCTAGATATTGTACAAGTTATGAAAGAGAAAGATAAGGTTTCTTGGTGACCAATTATGTACTAGATCTTCGTTGATTAGTGCCTTTGCACCTTTCATTAATTATTCTTTTCTTGAGAGAATGATTTGAGCACTATCATATCGTACAGTGATGGTTGGATACTTTTTGGTTGGATCATGAGTGTACATATCCCATTCAATTAGGGAAGATTGTACTTAAGTTCTTTTTTGTTAGAACTTGTAAAGGGTTGTGTTCTTCCTACAACCCTTGGCAATGAAGACAATCATGTGATTCTTTAGCAACTATTTCTTCCACTCTACTTGCTTCTTCTACTTATCTTTTCGACTCTATTAAGCCATTAATTAACTCTTAGCTCTTAAATTACTTATTTAAAAGAGAACAAATATTAGTCATTAATTAAGCATTTAGGTTTATTGTTTAGCTTGTTGCCTATTTTTTCCATAAATAAAATAAACCATACACCTTTCTCAATTTATGTGCACCCAAAAAACCAAAAACCATTTTTAAAAAACTAGAAAAATTACTCTAAAAATTTACTTTTCACCTTAAAAGAAAATCACATTAGTTTGTTGTAATTTCTCTTTCACATTTAAAATTTAGCCTATTAAATCATTATATTAATATTTCAAATATAAAGTAAAATTATGTTATAAATTTTTATTTATAATTTTTAATCCATAATTACATTACTATGATTATAAAACTCTATTATTTCTTCTATGCATATTATACTTTCAAGTTTTTTTTTTTTTAATCTTTTTTACAATGCTATTAATATAAATTTTGAGTATTATTAATTATTTTTTTCTTTTATAATAGTATTAATCCATGGTTCACTTAAAGATATTGTGACACACTAACATTAAAAAAAAAGTCTATAAAATAAACAATAATAATAACTTATTTTTTATTTTTTATAAAATGAAAATTTCTAAATAATAATATGTATAATGAATATTAATTCAAACAAGTTTTTACTTTGTAAAAAAAAAAAAATTCAACAATTTACTATTATGAAGGTTAGTTTTAAAAAAAAAACATTTAAATATAATAGAGATAGTGAAAAATATATATGATGAATATTAATTCAAACAAATTTTTACTTCCCAAAACAAAAATTGAACAATGTTACTATCATAGTGGAGGCTAGTTTTCTAAAAATCCACATCTAAATATAATAGAGATAGTGAAAACTAAAACAAATAAATGAAAAAGAAAATAGACCCAAACCCAACCAATAAAGTGATCCATATATAACGAAAATCCATGTAGCCATTCGTGCCATGGCTGGAAACATAGTCAAAACCTTGATTATGAAGGGAATAAAGCGATGTTTGTTTTTGTTCGTTCAGTTTTATTTGTTTTGGTGTTTGTTTTTGTTCGTTCAGTTTTATTTGTTTTTTCTATGTAATTCCCGGTGACGAAGAAATATGTAAACGAAGACAAGCAGAAATGTAATGGTTTATTTACAAGATAAATATTTAATAAAAGTAATCACGCAGAAAAATAATGTTGTATTTACAAGATAGAGATTGAATAAAAGTAATGCTTCTCTTGTGATCATAAGAAAAGTAAAAACCGTTAATCCATTCAGGCTCTTAGCAGTAGAGGGGGTCGTAGCATCAACAAGGTAATGATGTGGGGCGCAGGATTTTGTAAAAAGAAAGTGAGCACCTGCACTGCCATCGATGTAATAGTAGTCTATACATTGGGTTGATTCATCTGGTACTTTAATGCTGCAAGAAAGCAGAAACAAAGTTTGAAACTCAATACAGAAAACAAAATAAAAGAGGTTTGGGGTTTGAAACCCAGGAAAAGAAAAACAAAGCAGAAGGTACTTCCAGAAAGTAGTTAACGTAGGTGTTCCATCCCAAATCACTACCGATGGTGTAATCCTTGCAGACACATAGTGAACCATCGCCAGGGCACCCAGGAAGAGCCATGGGCCTAATAAGTGCTTATTACCCTTCATTGACACTGTCAGATTCAACACCTGCATTGTTTATTATCGCTGAATGAATGCTGCAGGAAGTGTAAAACCAGTGCCAACACTAATTGCAAATGGTAAATGGTATTTGATTTACAAAGGTTTGGCTCCACTTAGAAATGTAGCCAAGTCTCCTTACAAGCTCCAACAACAAACCACTAACAGAAACCTTAATAGAATCTAGAGGCCCTATGCCATGGGGCTTGGAATTTGCAATATGCGTAGTTTGTTGTGTGTCATGGGCTCATTTCAAAATTTTCCAAAGCAAGTCTATTGTTTGAAATCCTTCGCTGGGAACTTCCCCGATCAGGGTGTAGCAGGGGAAGGGGGGAGCCTAACCAACGTGACCGGGACCGTAGCCTGCCGCGTGGGGAGGACGATCAACACGTGGAGACAGCATGCAAGTGCCAGGAAAATAACGGGCGATGGGACTTCTGGCACCAAACGCCATAAATGCGTAGTACACCTATGCGACTCTAGCTAGTCAGTTAGCGGGGATGTCAGGAAATTTTAGGAAAAAGAATCGGGGGTGCGGTACTATGAATGGTAAGGTTATTTTGCATGAGAATGTTTGGATTTCTGTTCTGTGGTTTTGTTTGGAAGCTGGTTGCGCCTGCAGGGGTTTTCTCCAGCGAGGGCTAAGGGGGACGGGCCGGATAGACAATTTGTATGTATCATCATACTTACCCTCTGAGCCAAAGATTTCTATCTTTCGTCGAATGCGAATAATGGTAATGGTCTTTTTAGATTATTTGTTTGAATGGAGATTTGGTCGGTTTTGGTATGAAAAAATGTAGAAGGTTGACGACGCTGGCTATACGCTTATTCTTCCTCAACGGGTTTTTGTTCTGTTACCCAAATCTCTGCTTAGAACTATGGTTATCGAATTCTGTTATAATTATTGGTTGCTACAACGCTTTAATGGGTTGGTTCGGTGCTTTTACGGTAGATTGTTGTATTTGGGTTCTAGTTGAGTTGTTTTCCTTGGTAAAAATTTCTCTATAGCTACGTAGAAAGGGTATGGCTTAGTCTTTGTCTCTCATTTTCCTGTTTATATCGTCTTCTTTGATAGGAGGTTGGGTAAATTATGTTTCCTGTTGACAGTTCAATTAGCTTACCTTTGTTACGGTGAAAGGACTTTCTTGTAGCGGAGTATGTTTTTCTCTTATCTGTTCAACTTTGGAAATTATGTTAATAGGGTCCTGAAGTTGATATGTGGGAAAGATTTTTCACCATATTACCTCTGTTTTGGTATATGGACTCTGGTCTTACCTTTTAATTCTCTGTCCATGTCTGTCTTGTGTAATGGCTACAATCTATGGGTTGCACTTCAGTTCTTTCTTGCTCGATTCGGTTGTATTAGAGTCTGGTCTCTCTTTTTATCTCATGTCTTTCTCACGGAGCCTAACTTGGGTGATTGAACCTCTCTGTGATCTCAGTCTCGAATCTTGTCTAGGAATATGACTAGTGTTGTTGTTTGGATGGTAGCTTCAGCAGATTCCTTGTCAGGTTACTTTAACATGGTTAAAAGAGGAAGGAAGCCCACTAGGGGCAAAGACAAACCAACTACTTCTGAGCAGCATTAGAAAAGAGGAAGAAAGTCTATGCAACAACATTTGGAACCGTTGGTTCAAACATTTACATCAGAAATCCCAAATTCGGTATGCTCCCGCATTTATGGTTGGGAAACAGAGGTTTTAAACAACTTGGACAAGTAAGATGAAATGGCTTCGGAGGACATGCAGAATGTGGTTAATGACCCAGGACACACACGGGGCCAAATTTCTTTATTTCAACAATCAATTAGAACTCACTGGTTAATTAAATTCCTGTTAGCTAAGGCAGTCATGTTGATAGCAGAAACTAAGCTGGAATCAACTTCGTAAGATATTAACAGGAACATCCAGGGAATCAATCTTCGACAATTGCATCAGTATGCGAGGCTCGGAAGGTTGGAGAAGGAAATCAAGTCTATGCAGCAGGTTGTAGTTGAATTACCAGGGTCCAGTGCCAAAGATCCAGCACCAGTGGAATCTGAGGAAGATTAAGGGTTTCATGATCAAATGTCTTGCTTTATTTTTTAACGGTTAGTACTTTTTTCTATATATGTTGTTATCTCCAGACTTAGATATTAAGTATCGTCATATATGGTATAGATTGTTAAGGCTTTTTATGTTTTGGTTGACATACTCTGAACTTTGATGGCCGAAATACCTGGTTTCCTGCGGGCAGGTTGAGGTCTAGTTTTGTATATTTTTTCCCGACTTTTATTAATAAAAAATGAAAGGAACTACCTAAGCTTACAAAAAATAAAAATAAAAAAATCCTTAGTTGAGGACGAGCATTTGAATTTTTGGTTGCCGAAATATCCATAACATGTATGTATACCCATCCATACAGATGGCCATGTTAACTCCAAAAGGTCGCATTAGTTGCCAATTCTGACTGGCAAGGCATGTCAGAAGGCCCATTATTCTGACGGGCAAGGCACATCAAAGGTAAGCACGATATTCTGACATGCATATCGGAGGTGTGTCTGAGGGGTTGGAGGAATGCCGGCGGGGGCCTTGTGTTTTTCTGGCTAACGGAAGCCGGGAAACTCCTCCGCCTGGCTAGACTACTCCTTTTCGATGAGGCAAAGGAAAGCTACATGGACTGTATAAATGCCTCGTCAGCCAGCGGAGTTGTTTTTCTCTGGGTGAGTCAGCTTACACATTCTTAGATATGCCAAATGCATCTCCCTTATTGTGCAACCTGTGTTCAGTCCCAGCCTTTCGTGGTCATTCTTGGCTCCCAGCACTTCCCCAACAATTCTTGCATGTCTCTCAATAAAAAATTTACGTGTCGTGCCACATGGACGCTCGCTGCGGTTTTCGGAATTCTCCATCAATTGAAACAACGAAGCAAATCAGATGTGGCCATATGAGTGACACCGTGTTTATGATATATTTGCAAAAAGGCCAGGAGCCATGTCCCTTCATTTTGCCTTTAGTAATTGCGTTACGATTTTAAAGAGAAGATGATGGGGTTATAAAATCACATATGTGTGTAGATTTATAATTAAGATGGATAATGGTTTTGTGACATTAGTTATTTTTAGTAATGAGTTGGTTGCGTTGAAAGTTGAAAGCCATGATATGTTAATTAGTTTTTTCTAAGGAAATAATAAGATTTGATAAGGAAAGTCGATATGTATTAAGGGGACTAAATTTTCTTTGACTATTTATGTAGTTGTGATGAATTGGGGTTTTTAAGTTGTGGTAGTTAAGTTAAGAAGAAGAAGAAGAAGTTATTTTAATGTCAACGAGGCTAAATATAGTCTATGGGACAGATTGCTCCTCTATCTGGCTCTCGTACTCTGCCCTTTTTCTGTGTAGTTTCACAATAAGCTTGTCCAACTTTTCACAAAGCCCTTGTTGAATAGAATATCCCAGGAGCTAGAGTCCCTTCATTTTTCCTTTAGTAATTGCGTTACAATTTTAAAGAGAAGATGATGGGGTTGATAAAATCACATATGTGTGTAGATTTATAATTAAGATGGATAATGGTTTTGTAACATTAGTTATTTTTAGTAATGAGTTGGTTGCTTTGAAACTTGAAAGCCATGATATGTTAATTAGTTTTTTCTAAGGAAATAATAAGATTTGATAAGGAAAGTCGATATGTATTAAGGGGACTAAATTTTCTTGGACTATTTATGTGGCTATGATGAATTGGGGTTTTAAAGTTGTGGTACTTAAGTTAAGAAGAAGAAGAAGAAGTTATTTTAACGTCAATGAGGCTAAATATAGTCTATGGGAAAGATTGCTCCTCTATCTGGCTCTTGTACTCTGCCCTTTTTCTGTGTAGTTTCACAATAAGCTCATCTAACTTTTCAACAAAGCCCTTGCTGAATAGAATATCCCAGGAGCTAGCTGCCAGAATATCTGCATACCTTTCCCTGATGTCTTTGAAGGCCTCACATTCTACAATGAAATAATTTTATGTTTCCACTTTTCTGGAAGAGAAAAAAATGCGAGAAAAAAATACATACTCTTTCCTCCCACGCTTCTTTTGGTCTTTTCCAGTGCCCTGTTTCACAACAGAGTTGATGTGAATTAGTCCTTAATTATGCAATAAAATTTTTGGCTCTCCAAGAAATATTGGCCCCTATGTATGCATTTTGTTGATGATTATGAGAGGGATTAAACTCTTCAATATAATACTTTTTTTCTCCCTAACTCCTTCTCCCAAGTACATTTGTGAAGCTTATCCATAACAAAATTATCTATTTACTGTTTGTGGGACACATGCTCAAACAAATGCCCCATTTGCTAAAAGTTTTCTTTCTTGTGCACAATATGTCATTAAACACAACCTTAGGCCATCTTCCCTCTTCCATTTGCTCAATGTTTTCAAAATACCTTATGACCTGTATCATAGCCATTGCTTCAATAGGAGTCGCCCTTGTTTCACTTAACAAGATAGCATATGGAACTGCGCTTTTAATTTTGAATTTGTTTGTGATCAAACACTTATGAGTTTTCTCAATTTGCTTCCACTGCATGTCAGATGTACTACTGGCCCATGGTTCACAGCTGTAGAGAATCACCAGAATCACTAGAAGCCCAAAAAGAGTTAGAGTGGTTTTCTAGTCCCATAACTCTGCCTCTCTACACCTATTTTGAAGAGCATCCAATGCTTTCCAACCCCCAAAAGTTCTTTTCTTTCTACATCCACCCCAGCTTAGATTTTTGTTGAAGTCAACTCTGAGGTATTTGTAATCCGCACCTTCCTCGAGAATGTTTCCCTCAAAGTAGAACTTATGCTGGTTATGATTTCTTCTGTTAGAGAAAACCACTACTTTCAGTTTGCTAAAATTGACTTACATCCCCACATTTCTACACAAATTCTCCAGGGAAAGTAAGTGCTCTTGCAAACCACGAGCGGAATTAGCAATTAGAATAAGGTCATCTACATACAAAAGAAGCCTTATAACAAAATTTCCCAAATGTATCTCATCACCCCTTGCGAATTTAGCCACTCTTCAAGTTTGTTGATATATAACCCAAAGAGGGTAGGAGATAGTGGGCAGCCTTGTTTGACCTCGTTATCGCTTCTAAAACTTTTAGAAATGCCTACTGAATTTTTAATTTTGACTTTCACCTCATAATAACATAGATTATCATAAAGAAAGGAATACATAGTCACAACACATTCATGAAGAAAGGAGTACAAAGCATGATACATTATCATGAAGAAAAGAATACATAGTGACAACACATTCATGAAGAAAGGAGTACATCTAGTCACAACACATCTACAAACTATTTGATGGAATAGTTGTTTAAATGTTGTTTGAATGAACTAATTAAGTGTGGGCTAAACCTTTTCTTAGAGATATTTATAAACAATCATGGATATTTTGGTGGACAATTCATCGAAACAAATCTTATAGGTTATTGAAAAAACCGTGAGGTTATCCTCTACTATGCAGAGTTCTAATAATTATTATTTTATAATGTTGCAAGTCTGACATTCTATTTAGTGAAATAAATGAATAATGGAATAAAAATGAGGTAAAACAATAAATACAACACCATCTACACATTAAACACAAGATGTACCTTCAGAAACCCAATATGGAAAAACCAAGCCAAAAGGTGAGGATTCTGGTTGGAACACTCTCCCAACCCATTTTCTTCCTCCTCCTTATAACAACTTCCCCCAACACCACATCCTGGGCTCTTACGGCCCCCCATCACAAATACAAATATGAGGATATAGTGTAGGAATCTTCACAAAGAAGAATGAAAATAACATTGTCCCATAAGCACAGTTCCCCACTATCACCCTGTGGTAGGAATTCAATTGTATTTTAGAACTATTAATAACATCTAGGTCCACCCATAGTAGGTCCTTTTGAGAACACTCTCTACTAGTACCATCTTCCCACCATATACCTTGTAGAGAGCATGGCTACCCAAGATGTGAATCAACATTGTTATGGTAGCTTGTTTCTCCAACCTCTCCATGTTTGTTAGCTGGATGGGACAATCCCTCACTTAGGAACCATGCACACAATGCCTATCAATAAATTCATCCACTAGCCTCCCATGAGGTAGTACTGGTCGCACATCTCCAACCCCTCCCATGGGTGGAAACCTTGTCAACATGTATGTCTTGAATCGTAATAGGAATTTGAAAATCTTGGATCACAAACACCTTGATAGAATGAATCCCAATAACTTACTATCCTAATTAGGAATTTATGCCTATCCCTCATCAGTGGGTTCTCAAATAACTTGCGAAACCCATACCAAGAAAGAGCACTCCTCACTAATTGGTTCCCCTAAACCTGAGTCCAAAGTTCCTCAAACTCTCATTCTCACCATAACAATTTGAACTCTTCGATGCCTACATAAAACCATCATTTTTTCAGTAGCAGAAAAACATACCAAACCATCATAATATAATCTAAAACATGGGATATCCTTAGGACCACAATGCTCCTCAACACGTGGACCCATCATTATAGGTCACCAATGTAGTATTCCCCTTGATGAATGCATTTCCTAATGAACTTTAGGCCCTCATAAATGTGGTCCCATCGAAATAATTTCCTCAAAAGGTGTGTTGGTCCTAAAAAATTGAGAAGAGGGTCCCCATAGACCAAAATCCCTAATCATGATATGAACATGACAAATGTATTTAGAGTAGTAGAATTCATACACTTTTTTGAATGATTACGCTATATGATATGATACATAATGTGATTATTCATGTTTTATGTTGTCACCATGTGGTTTGTATTAGTTATCTTCTTATGGATGCATGTGATAAATTGCAATCTAGAATGTTATTAGCAATGGTATCTACATAGTTTTTTTGTGTTTTGGGAACATGATTGAATGAAATGGTTTTGAATGATCTTTCCAGAAGCTTAACTCGCAAAATTTTTCTAAAGAGGACAAAGTTGCACACATGATAAATTCCATTCAATTGTAATATGATAATTTGGGAAACGAGAAAAACATGGAGGTGAAGGATGCAATTATTGAGGGAATTAACTAAAAAAACAATCACAACATCATATTTGGAATAACTATTATTGGCATATCTGATGCAAATTCCACTAGGCCTATCTATTGCAACCAGAAAAATATTGGAAACTGAAGTGGGGTGAGCCACATTCCACCCCACTATAGGTTCAATTGTGCTACATTTTTTCTCATAGTTGGCCACCCCTATACTAGATATTAATTCCTTGAGGAGAAATTAACTCAACAATATTTCACACACTCAAATTTAGACAAGATTTTAATACTAGAAGTGAAGGTCATTCAACTACACACACGCATAGGAAAACTCAATGACAAGTAGTTCTATCTTTGACCAGGCTCACATTCACAAAAAACCATGCATTTATACACATCATAAGGGATTCATTTTTTAATCTCTGCAGTCCCTCGACCCTCCCCTCTTTAGTTCTCTATGTGCCACACACAACTATGACCATTCCTGATCCTCAAAGTCATCTATTCCAAAGAAAAAACACTACAACACATTCATTCCCTGTCACGTAAGTTGTCACTCACAACTCTTAACTAGTCATAAGGTTTGAACCTCTTTGGGTTATGTCACTAATCCTTTTTCCAATTCAAATTTTCTATGTGAGAGAGAGAGATATGTATGAGAGAGTAATACAAGAGAGAAAAACGAGAAGCTTGAGAACAAATAAGAATAATCCCTTGATCACTCTTCCCTCTTATTTCTGTAATCACACCTTGACCCTTCATCTTCCCACCTTTCAACTTCTTGGGAATACTAACCATCAGATCAAATGGAAATATTTACCCAAGGTATATTTTTCCTCTTAAGTCAAGTTTTCCCCCTTCCCAAGGCATAATAATATGTTGGATATCCCCTTTCTTCAACTCTATTAATTTTATTAATAAAAAAGAAGAATTACATCATACAATTGGGTTTGAAATCATAACATCAACGTTGACACCCCAACATTATATGTTCTTAATTACATTACAAAAATTGGCATAATGAAATGGGTGCCACAACTAGTGCCATATAGGATGGTAAACCTTCAACAAATATGATTTTCTTAAAGTCAAATTTAGTTTGGATACCTATTATTACCATATTTATGCACCAAAAAGTACCTATTGGTTCAACATAGCATTGATATACTGGCTTCAAATAATTTTTTGGTCGATGTAGTTGTGGCCTCCCCAAATTCATCCAAGTTTCCCCTGTGAAAATGCTAATTTGGGATCCAAATTCAACAAATACCCAATTTACCATATGTCCATTGATTTCTAAGTCGACTTGTGTATTAGAGTCATCCTAATCTTGTTTTGTGATAATTTCTAAAGGTTCTTATGTGGTCTTTTATCTTCTTTGTAGTCCCTCAACATGTTTAATAGTCAAGTCGCCAATCAACTAACTTATTTTATTTGAGTACTTGCATGAGCTCTTCAATGTCATCTTCATGGTTTATATATGATTATTGCATTCTTTATTTTTAAATAATTCTAAGGCCTCATGCACTATTCAATGTTCTTGTTCTATATTTGGGCATGTATTTTTGGTTTTCAATGGTTAGATATGATTGTCCCCTTGCATATATATTGGTTGGCCAACTATTGATCTCATCACAACATGCAAATTCTTATGATTTAAAACTTTGTTCTTTGGAATTGTGTGTACTAGATTGAAATTTCTATGGTGCATGATTGTCTCCAACATGATTGGACAATATTCTAAAGAATGACCATCAACACCATATATATTGCCATATTATAAGTTGGTATGTTCTTTAAATGAGAAGTTGGGAGCCATATGGAAGTGTTTCCAACATATGAAACAATATGTTCAACCTATACCTTAACCTCTACTACCTTTTGCGAATCATCCTCCTCCTCTTTCCCCTCTTCCTTGGTAGTGACCTCTTCCTTAGTATCCCTCCACACCCTTGGTAGACATTTTTTTTGCATACTCTTGTCGACTGATTGCATATGTTATACCGCATGACAGTTTGGTTTGTCCTAACCATTCAAGTGATATTAATAGGTTGAATGGACTGACTCTTTGGTTTTATATATTTGAGATTATGTGGGAAATCTCTTGTGTTATGATTTTGATAGTTGGACAAATATCACAAAGCGGATCTACCTATATTCAATGCACGTATTGTTCATTTTAAAAGGAATCAAAATATTTACAATTGACTTTTGTCTAACCTTCATTCTTGCAACTTGTGCACCGTATTTCATTTTGTTGAATAGCATGACTTTTTAATAATTTATTAATTTGTTGTAGATTTTCTTCGAGGTACCTATCGATTTATGACAATGACACTAATGGTCAATTGTCATTGGCCTCTATCTATCATTCCTTTTGCAATGCAACTTCACATGAATTAATGTCATGCACTCATAGTGGTACTCTAATTTTTTATAGTAAGCCTAACATGTACCGCTGCATCAAGAGTTTCTCATTTATCTGAAAGGAGATTTGAATTAAAAAAATCCTTAAATCTCTTGTTGTAACTTTGGACTAATTCATCTAGTCGTTGGTTTATCTCCTTCGTCCTCTATGTAGTTAGCTGCATAACATATTGTTCTTTAAAAAATATAGGAACTTGGATTTTATTTCATCTTTACTTGTTGGATAATTTTTTGTAAAGTTCATGAACTAGGTTAGCACTCTACTTTTGATCAAGGAATTGAAAAAATAGACCATTTGCATTTCTTCATCATTGATGTCTAGTGATTTTGATAAATTTTGACAAATGAGCCAATTATTCCTTCAGTCCTCATAAACTTCATAAAGTGGGATGTGATTTCAGCCCAAGTTATCAGTGATATGCAACATATTTAGTGAAGAAGGAGTTGTATGCATATTTTGACTTTTTAAATGAGTTAATTTTGTATTCAACTCACTTCTCTTGGTTAAATGAAAACTAGTCCACTTGACTTGGGAATTTGATTTTCCTACTTCTATCAATTTTTTCCTATTGATTAAATGACTTTGAATTCTCCGTCTTCTAGATACGATTGATTCATCTAGAAATATTTTTATATATACCCAATTAACTTCCCTTATTATGGATAGATTGGTTGACCACAGTCATTTTTCAACTTGGAACCCTCTTCCTCAGTAATTAAATTCCGTGGGGGGGGGGGGGTGTGAATCTATGAGATCCTTTATATTGATGTTCTTGTTTCCTTGTTTTCCTCCCTGGATTTGATCTAACAAATGAATTTTGATCAATATTTGTTGTCCAAGTTCCTTTGCAAGTTGACTCTATACCATGTTGAAGATGTAAAAAGATCCAGATTTAGTCTAGTAGAGAAATTCTTGAATACAAGGACTGACATCATGAGGAATTCTAAACCAACAAAATGAGAGGGTCGAAATCATTGAAATTCATAATTTCTACAATATCTTCAAGTTGATGAGTGCCATATATTTCCGCACCCAACTACAAGCTATTAATCATCTTAGGAATTGTCAGGGAAAACCCTCTTGAATTTTATTAGTCCCTACCAACCTCAGATGAGTCCAACACATTGAATTGTTGGTCCTGGATTTTCTTCCTAGCTAATTTCTAAGGGTCACTTGCATTGTGAATTTTCTCTCTTTCCTTTGTCCCTTTTCCCTTTCAATTTTTGAAATGTTGGTAGAAGGTTTATGATACTACAATTGATGTGTAGTCTTTCATTTTGATTCTTCGTCTAATGTACACTCTCTTTTAGTCAACTTCCTCCTTGATATTGGCATTATTTTCTTCAGGATAAATGATTCTTTCGACTTTTTGTAAGGCATCTCATAAATCAATAACCTCCCCATTGTTGTCCTTAACTTACTTGAAGTAAATGATGGAAATCATGATTATTGAGTTCATTTTATTAGGAAATAATATCATACACACTTCATATTTTTACAGTTGGATTATATTTTTTTTTCCCAATTCTTTTGCCTCTAGCTCCCATTAGTGTTTGAAGTGGAGTATTCAAGGGTGATTAATACTTGACTTTCTAGCCAAAATATTTTTCTAATAAAAACTTATGTTGGAGAGATGCTATAGTGCATAAGTAATTGTCATGGAAATCATTGAGAAATATTATTTTTATTTCATCAATTAAAACTCTTTCGTTTAGTGCTTGTTCTTCACATGAATCATTACAAATATTCTTGACCCACTCATATAGGTTTTTTTAGCCCCCATTTGTTATTTTTAGATTTAAATTGTTATTTGAAATTGGAGGAGAACTTCTCCTTCCTAAAATCTGGTCATCCTCTAACACTTTGCAAATGAAAATGAGTCTTATGTAAACACAATTTTTATGGTCTCTTCAAGGATAACGAGTTAGTTTTTTATGTGAACTTTGATCAAGAAACATATCATCATTTAACTCATAAAGGAATTCATGAAGAGAGAAATCACATAATTTGGTGATGGATTTCATCCCTCCTAGGCTACATCTTCGTGCTCGCTAACACAGCTAGACCACTCCATGGATTTCAGCGATAAAGAGTACATAAAGTGTGTCGATTATATGAGTGACTAGTTTCCCCTTTAAGGAAACATTCTCCTGCAAATAAATCTCACTCTAAAAAGCATGACAACCTACAATCATTCATGAAACAATCAACAAGAAAAGGGCTCTCAGATCAAGACCATGTACTCCATCTGAAAATGAGCATAACAAGTACAACAATTCCACATTGAAATACTAAAATAAATATTTCCTCAAGAAGACATAATGAGAAAAGAGAAACATGAGCCGCATCATAGTTGGCACAATTGATGCAGATAACTATGAAGGCTAGAAAACCCCTACAAGGTCCTCTCCATGCTCAAAGCCTTAAAAAAATTCTCCAAAACATTGACTGATCTCGACACCCATAGACTCAAACCTACAAAAATTCTCTTCATAAGTGCTCCAATCAGAAAACAGAGGTCTCCATTGGATCCAAAATTTCCAAAAACCCCTATCTGGACTCTTCTTGAGCTCCAAAAGGCCAAAATTTCCCCAAGTTATGGCTCCTCAAGTTTCTTGTTGTTATACGTCCTCCAATTTGGTTAAACCTACTAAGAGAGTGACAAATCCGCCCTAAATTCCGCTTGGGAAATGACAATTTCGCCCACCATAGGTGAAAACTATCATACCGTTAGTTTTTCCAATGACTTTTATGTGCTAAACCTTGGTCATGTGGCACACCATAGGCACGAGGGCTGGGCCAATGGTCTGCCCCCGCTAACTTAGGCACCAAATCCACTAGGTTGGTAAAATTGCAATTGATATGGCCGGGGGTCAAGGCTAACTACTTGCCCTCGATGCACTAGCCCTTTTCTAAAGGTTTCGTGCCATTAATGTGGCTACGGGTCGGGAATAACTGCCCGCTCCCACCATCGGATCCTTGTTCCTCTTCGTCGGGGTCACGTGCAGGTAATACGACCAAAGGTTGGGTTGGTCCCAAGCCATCTACGACAACGCTCATTCTGCAGTTGTCGGTCCAATGGGAGGTCCTATGACCAGGGGATGGGATTATGCCTATCCCCTATCCATTTTGCATCGAAGTTCTGTAGTTGAAGGTTACTGGGGGTCAGGGCTCATTGTCTGACCCCTCTCCCAAAATGCGGCACAATGAAATTTCAAATAACACTCATTAGCCTATGGGTTAAGAAACATAGTGCGGAAGATTTGGTAAGGTGGTGTAGTGTTGGAAGGTAGGTCATTTGTTAGATCCCTGCCAAGTCCATTTGAACCCTTAATTTTTTTTTAGCAAATCACAAGGTGCCACATGGCGGCCTTTGGTTGGGCTGCATGGCATCCTCTTATTAGACAACCACAACCAAAATTGACCAATAAGAATGTCCCATCTTGCACCTATATGAGGCTGTGTTACACAGTATTTTGTCATCGTCCCTGCAATCCCCATCCTGAATATTGGAGGACCATTTCAATGACTTCTGTGTATTCTGCTCCATCTGGTTCTGAGGAACGCATTCCTGGTGACACAATTTTTCTTATTAGTAACCTCAATCCTTGGTATGGTGATATCATCGTATATCTTCAGACTTCCACCTTCCGACCTGAGTAGATGAAGGATGCTCATCGATGCATCTGCCATCATTCACAACCTTATCTCATAGTCGGAGATACTCTCTACCGCATCGGAGATAATTCTGTTCTCCGCCGGTGTTTGACTCTCGAAGAGGCTGAAAAGGTCCTCAATGATTGCCACTTTGGTGCTTGTGGCGGTCACATATCTGGATATGCTACTGCACAAAATATTCTTTGTGCTGGCTATTTCTGGCCCACCATCTTTAAATACTTCATTTTTGCTTTCTGTAAGTGTCACGATTGCTAGATTTATCAGCACAAGATGCACGTGCCACCCACACACCTTCATCCTGTCATTACCGTTGGTCCCTTTGCGAAGTGGGGCATCGATTTTATGACGTGTAACCCTCACTCGGCTGGGGGGGGCATGCTTATATTATCATAGCCATTGACTACTTCACAAAATGGGCTGAAGCAATGCCTACACTTACAGCTGACGGTAAGACAGTCGCACAATTTTTATTCAATCATGTCATTACTAGGTTTGGTGTCCCTCAAGACATTGTTACCGATCATGGTTCTCATTTTCATCATTACATGATCGCTGAGTTGACTTCTAAGTTGGGTCTGTGTCATGACAGCTCAACATCGTACTATCCTCAAGCTAATGGGCAGGTTGAAGTCGTGAACAAGGTTCTCGTCACTATGCTTCGACATACGATTGGGATGCACAAGTCAAACTGGAATCTCATGTTGTTTTCAACTCTTTGCGCTTAGTGAACCTCCGTGAAGGATGCGACTGGATTCACTCCATTCCACCTTGTTTATGGTCTAGAAGCTACCATTCTAATTGAATGTGAAATCCCTTCTATCAAGATAGTTGTTGAATTGCTACCTAATACTTTGCCAGAAGAAGAGTGTCTTCTATATTTAGAGAGGCTTGATGAAACTCGCCGCTTTTCTACTCTTTTCATAGAAGCACAAAAAAAGTGGGTCAAAGCTCATTTTGACAAGTCAGTTTTCCCTTGTTCCTTTGTAGAAGGAGACCTCGTCCTCCTATACGACCAAGCTCACGATAAGCTGGGGGCAGGGAAATTCCAACCCATGTCGCATGGACCCTATATTGTTAAGCACATTTTGTAGAATGGGGCTTATGAGCTAATTGACTATGAAGGTTATCCTCTGGATCAGCCTAGAAATTGGCTATATCTCAAAAAATACTATGCATGAGTTTCTCGTGCATGTTTCTTTTGTACATAGGTGTTTTTTCATTTTTTTACATTTTTGGCTTGGTGTGCTTTGCGAGCAGTTTTCCTGCTTATTGTGTAGTTGCTTATTGTGCAGATGTCTATCACTCCTTATGTTGGCTTTGTAGATGGTGCCTCCCACAGTACTCGGAATCTGTCTTCTACAACCTAGGTGATTTATAATCCTAATGGTGAGTTGATATACCTTCAAGGTATTTGTCTAGGATGAACCACAAACAATGTTGTTGAATATAGTGCTGTCATTGAACTCTTAACTGAGGCCATTGCTCTCGACATTCATGCATTGATTGTTAACTTAGACTCTCAGCTTAATGGGCATTATTCTGTTATAAATCCTCAAATCTTAAGGTTGTACTTGCGTGTTCATTTACTAGAAAGAAATTTTGATTACATCACATATCAACATATTCCTAAATGAATGGATGCATTAATTGATACGATAGCCAATATTGTATTAGATAGATATTTGCGTAATTTGTAAAACATCATCGTCATATGATAAGATTCATATAGGAATATATATATATATATATATATATATATATATATATATATATATATATATATATATCGAATGTTTGCATCCAAGTGCATCATAAGTTCAAAAAATATCTATGTTTTGGTTACATCCTAAGACATCATGTCTCTCAAAAAATATGTAGAAATAGAAGCCTAGGTGTCTAGTCGGCATGATTCTCATGGTAGCATGTCACTGCCCGCACAAGTCGCCTCAATAAGTGGTGAACATGGTTTGACACCCCTGCAGTGTGTCTTTGATACACGCAAGGAACATCATCAAATCTCGCATATTTTGGGATTCTACTGGTGAGTCCCTCTAGGTTGCGTACGATTTCCTCCTCCTCGCTTCCCTCACCATGAGGGGCCACATCAAAATCATGAGGAATCCTTTGTGCTATTGGAGACATTCCTGTAGGTACTTTTGGGCTGACATCTGCAAATACATGGATTAACATCATAACATATATAATAAAAAAAATCATAATACTCATCAAAATAAAAAAATGAGTCTTGTCCAATGCTTCATCCCAATCCTCTCCTGCTGGGAGGGGGAGATCTGCATCACCGGTAAAATCCATTCCAGAATAGGGCCAGTCCTCCACGACAATCAATTGTCTATGGAGCCACTCAAATAACTCCAGTCTCCAGGACATCTGTTGACTGCCTCTTGATCTCGGCATCAAAGCCGCCCAAAGGACCATCTGTGGCTCTTGGGCTGGTGGTGTAGGAACTATCACTTCCTGACATTGAAAAATTGGTAACCATTCCAAGATGAATAGTACCAATATGGACCCATAGCCGAACTGTTTCAGCTTACCATTCTTGCATTTTTTCAATTGGTGTTTCATATTGATCATTACCACCTCTGCCCAGTTGTAAAGAGTTGGTGCCATACAATCTACTGCAAGAAGTAACTGCATTTTTGTGGCCCCAAGCGGAGCCTAGGATCTAGCAACTCGTGTGATGGTGTGCAACACTACTTTTAGTGTCAAACTGGGAATGGTTTGGATATCCACCTTCCTGCTTTTTGATCCTTTCCTTACCCCTCGGCACACTCTGTCGATAACCATGCTAATGTTTTCCATTGTGGGCCGGGTACCTGTCAGGATTGGTACTGCCCCCCTTTGTGACATTCCAACTATGAAGTAAACATTCGAGACCTCAATCTCTAGCTCCTGATCATGAATTATGAATCTTTCTCGATCAATGTCCCATACACTGATCAGGTACTGTAATAGATCTGGTTGAGCTCAAAGACCTGGTGCCATGAAGAATTTTTTAAGCCCACAGTCCTTGAGTACATCCATGCATCTTACATTGCCCAAGGCTTGCTCATCTTCTTCACTATGTTCTCTTTCCTTCCATTCGATCACCATATTTCTTTTTCACACCTGCAACAATGTGGTTGTCATTAGTCAAATTATTTGCTATTGAAGTGTTTCAAACGGGCTAAATAATTGAATTCTAAGCCAAAATTCATGGCCATGGTTGGCACACCCCCATTTGGATTCAAGGCAGGTTGGCACGAGCCCATGCCTGGCACTCGCACCGACCGTCGCGCTCTAATTTGAACAAAAACCCCCCCACATATCTGAAAGATGGATTGTAGACAATGAAAATTACATCAAAATGCAGGCAAGGATATGAGCTCTTCCTTGGTTAGACGAATTCACGATTGGCCTTCTGGATTGTCTGCTGTCAGCTTTACAAAATCACAGTGAAAAAGGGTAAAAAGTGCTCACAAGAGGTAAAAGTGGAAAGTAATTTGTTTTTACTATTTTTGGCATTTTATAAACTTTTCAGAACCCTAATTAGGTTTTTGAGCATTTTTTTTTATTGTTTTTCTATATTTTCTCGAAAAATGGGTTTTATGTGTGTTTCTTGTGCAGCAACAGGTCCTTAATGTGACGGCGATGAAGTAACGAGTTTTATTTTATACTTTTTCAGACTCGGTAAAAACACGAAAAATTCACCCTTGGAGTCATCTTTTAGCTCTTTTCTGACTCTCGAAAATTGAAAATATTATCGAGACTCTTATTGTTTTGAAATCATTAAAGGCTATGAAATTATATCTACCCACTATAAGTTTATCCATTTTTCGGGCTGGGATAGATTATTTACGAAAAAGGAATACCTTAGCCTATCGTGACTAAGAGGTTCTCTTAGACATAGTTTTCTACCTTTTCAGGTCTGAGAGACTACCTACGAAAAGGGATTGGCTAGATTTTTATTTTCTGCTTCTTTTCAAAGTCTCTAAACATGAAAAGACGTCGATTTCTTCCTTTGTCAAACTTGTTAAACCTAAATGACATCGGAAACCGTCACCATGACATAACCGAGTTCCTCCTTCCGAGGGCTCATTAAATTTACTAGGATGGATTTGTCTGAAGGAAAAAATTATATGACAAGCACATGCTATCCCATTCAAGCTTGTTTCCAAAAATAATTGAGGTACTCACCAGCAATGGTGGGGGAAAATGGAACCAGTTCTCAGTCTTATCGGCAATATGTCGCTCTTGAACATGACACTCATCTGCATTTGTGTCAGGTTTGGGACATCCCGTTTCATCATTTTTGCCTCCATGGGTTTGGGTAATCTGTTTTGACCTCTCATCTGCTCTTTTCCATGTCATCATGACCTCCGGAGTCGTGCCGCCAATATGTTCAAGATATGTTTACTTCTGCAGTTTTCAATCTCTGATCCTCTTTTGGTCCTGATTCAATATCATCTTATTCCTTTGTCTCGTGTTGATGATGTGGGAAACATTATGGCCCTCCTTCGACCATGTCACTTCCTGTCGACTTTAGCTCATTATCGAGGAAGTTGATCTAGAGAATCCCTCCTGGTACCTTGGAGCTTGCATGCCTCAATGGCGAGTTCTTCGCATTCGATGACAAGTTCTTATCATTGGCCTTCGATCGAGTGATTCCGCGGGTGTTCGACGCCAGCTCACTGTTCACATTCCGTGGATTGTACTAGCTTTATCTTGAGAGCCATTGTCATTATTGGTGGTTTCTCTTGTGCCTATTAACAACTTTCATCATTGGCTAGTAATCAGGTGACTTTCTTGCATGTTTGACTTCATCTCACTCATTTGCATGCTTGAATTTGTACTTGTTCGGATCGAGATGGAGCGCAATACCCTGGGTTTTGTCTAATAAAATCCAGGCTGCGAGATGATTTGGTTTATCATGAATATATGCATTACTCTTATGATTGGATGGTTGCGACCATACCTGAGTCTATTTATTGATCCTTCTTGTTGGATGGCTGTGTCCATACCTTGGATCTCATTTTTATATGTACTCTTATGTATGGTTGCACCCATGCCACATATTCATGTATCCGAGATATCAGTTGTAATTGTATTTGCAGGTCTTCCGACGAATGTGTTTGGTTTGAACATGTTCTCATAAAGAATTTCCCTTCTCCCTCTCTCTTGGACCTCATGATTTATGGGGCATCTGTTACAAAATATTTTGTCACCGTCCCTACAATCCCCATCCAAAATATTGGAGGACCATTTCAGTGACTTCTGTGTATTTTCATACCTTGCAAAAAGTTTCATTGCATCCCTTGACATGTGAAGAACATTTCCTCTATTGACTATTCCTGGAGCAGGCTCTCAAAAACATATGATTTTGGGTTGGCACTGGTAGGCAGTTATGGCCTTTCGCCCATAGAGAGATTAACATTGGGCCTCGTGCCCATTAGCGCTTTGTCTCATTAGACTACCCGCATCGAGTTGTTTTTGGAAATTTTTTTAAAATAGAAATGAAGTTTCCATGCCCAACCACTTCGTGAGTGGAGTCATCATGGTTTTTTCGACTGAATAGCGTCGAAGTCCTTCCTTTGGCTTCTTGTTTCCTACATTTGAGCAACTCCCGAAAGGATAAGGCCTCCCTTCCACCTTATGAGGGATCCCAAAACACCTCCTCCTCTCCTATAAATACATCCTTCTCACATAGTTTCAGCTAGCTGAACAATACTTACTATAGCTGGTGTGAGAATAAAGCATAGAGGAATCCATTGTCGAGAGAGAGTTTAGGCCCATTGCCTCGCCAATTCCGATCCTCGATGAATGCTTGAGATGCATTTGATTGGACCCATCGAAGGAGGCTGCAACGTCAAGGCTTTTTGGTTGTAAAATTCTTCTCTCTATCTTTAATACAAGATTGGTTTTTTGGTTCTAATTTTGTGTTCAATAATGTGCAAAGTGTTTTTATTCTCCTTGACCAATCGAATAGCTATGAATGAAAACAAGTTTTCATATGTTGTCATCATTCACTTGATCCTTGTGCAGGTACACGGACATTTCCACTAAAATAGCACGACGTGTGAAGAAAAATATCAACGAATCACTGCTACAAGTGACAACAAAATCATTGGACCAAGGTAGGTCATCTATCCTAACTCGTTTTCATATATTAGCTAGGAGTCTAAAAGTATAGCTTGTTCCCTTGTTGCTAGACCCACTCTAGGGCTAGAGGGATCACCTTTGTCCACAGAGGGATTTACCTGCACAACAGGCTTCCACTTGGAAAGCCATGATTGGTCCATATGCATCTAGTAGGCTTGCTAACATCAGCGATACGACTGTCCAGTCAACAACCGAGTCAGCCTACCTGCAAATTTTTTTTTTATTGTCGAACAAAAACTTCAAAACATAATAACTTTTTCATACGACATCAGATTGAGCGGAAAAAGGTGTCATTGGAATGAGAATGATGAACACTATGAATTGACGGTTGCTTTGAAAGATTCTAGGTACTTTCATTTTTGAGCTAAATTTTGATCACCAGATCATACCCCTCCACTAGGAACTTTTGGACTCCAAAAGTTAGCTTATCCTAGTAAAAAAACTAAGGAAAAAACTCAAAAATTTCCATAACTCAATCCTTAATGTTTTGTTTTCAATTGGTGCCTTCAAGCTCCAATCAAGGCACTCCACCAATCCTCTGCAAGAATGCCTTACCTTCTTGTCAATAATCGAGCCACAATTCTTATCACCATACAAGAACAAAAATATTAACGGATGGAATATGAACATTATTTCCAAATCCATATTTTAAGGCTCAAACAACTTCATGGTGAAGTTCCATCGTTGAAGGCAAAATTGACTTTCCATCTTGGAAATCAGAAGCAATTCAATGCATTCCATGCACTGATTCAAACTTTGCTTTACTATCCTCAAATTGTGCTTGTACACAAAAGTACTCTGGCTGCAATAATTCAATGACACAATTGTCTTTGTCTACAAAAAAATAGTCATTTCTTGTACAATTTTTATCAAAGATTTCATTTACAACAAGCTCCATCTTGAATACTTGTATCGGTAAGTACATGACGCAACTATAGAAAAACTAGATGAAAAGCATTTTTCATCCCAAAAGTCCTAAAAAATTTGGACTCATAAACAAGCCAACATAACATGACATGTCAATGAAAAACATACTTGTCGCAAATAGTGATTATTCTTGTTTCAATTTACAAAGTACCCAAAAATGGGTAATGACAACAACAAGCATTTACAATTTACAAAGCAACAAACTATACAAACATTCTACCCAATCTCTGGCTCTCCTAGGCTTATTGGTTCTCGTTTTGCATCTATTTTTATTTAAAGGTTTCCTTAGGAACTATGCCAATATCCTCTTTACTACCTATTAGTTTCCTTGCATT
The DNA here is from genome assembly GCA_034641835.2 of Pinus albicaulis. Classification (NCBI taxonomy): domain Eukaryota; kingdom Viridiplantae; phylum Streptophyta; class Pinopsida; order Pinales; family Pinaceae; genus Pinus; species Pinus albicaulis. The sequence continues at coordinate 330,662,224 of CM076570.1, read as the reverse complement.
GGTTTGACGAAGTTCTGGATGAATTTTTCAACATCTGGCATTCCCATGCCCGTGCACGTTACAATGGGTACAAAAGTACTTTTGCTTTCACACCGAAAAGGAAGTATTAAAATTTGAACAATATTCTTCATGCTTGATTCCAATAATTTGGTCCATTATTTGACGATCAACTTGCATTGCTCACAATTAGCCACATAATGGTCAACTGCATCAGAAAAATTGAAAGGATACATGTCCCACAAATAATCAAAATTACCAACTATTTGAAAATTCCCATGACATTTATACTTATCCCTTGGGCTGTAACTTTGACAATGTGGACTGGACGTTGACATACAAAGTCCTTTGAAACATTAATTTCTTTTAGGAGAAAAATTGAAATTATCACCACCATCTTGGTGTGAAATATCATCCTCTGATGACCATTTTGCTTCCAAAAGTTTAGAAAATTCTCCAAACTCTATATGACCATATCCCAATCCTTGATATCTTGGTCTCTCTTTCACCATGATAGGATTAGTAATTTCTTTTCCATTGATTCTAATGCCTCCTCCTTCATAACCCATCCGAGCTAGAAACTTCATACCAATTCCTTTGGTATCATGTTCAAAGGCTACAAAAGGTGTGTTATTAACATAAACTGAAGGATTTGAACTAGAGATGATGATTACCTCCATGGACTTGCCACCCATCTTTTCTGGTTCAGATGTTTATGACAAATTTGAAGATGCCTCAAGCCACCCTGTTTTACCAAAAATCATATAATGAGAATCTTTGAGATGCTGACAAAACTAACAAGAATCATCCTTCACATAGGGTCCATAACCTGTTTTTGGACCATGCCCACATATTGGCTTCACTTTGGAGGTATTCTTTGTTGTCACTAGAGTGTAACTCTCACCAACTTGCTCCTCAAGCACATGCTGCAACTGAAGGCGCACATGCCTCTTCTCCTCTTCCGTAATCTCAAGCATTCTTCTCAATTCAATATTCTCCATTCAAAGAGACAACTTCATCTCCTATAGCTCTTGGAGACTTTCCATATTCTTTCCCATTCTGCAACTTGGTTAAAACCAATTCTGATGCCAATTGATCTAAAATTGGAGGAGAACTTATCCTTCCTAAAAAATGGCCTTCCTTTGACGCTTGCAAGTAAAAAATTGTCTTATGTAAACACAATTTTTATGGTCTCTTCAAGGATAATGAGTTAGTTTTTTATGTGAAATTTAATCAAGAAACATATCATCATTTAAGTCATAAAGGAATTCATGAAGAGAGTGATATGGATTTATGCAGGAACGCAATAAATTATAGAAATAAACATAAGTGCATAGATTCAGCAGAAATAAAACCTCATTTCATTAATATCAAATAAATGAAGTATGCTTACAGACAGAATGAACATAAACTAGCCAGGGCAATGGTAGTTTATCTTTGAGAAGAGATGTGGCGGCTACATGCCTCTGAACTGTGTTAAAATGAGGCTCGAAGGCCTATTTATTATTGAGAAACAATGGAAAACCCTAAACATCCAAAAACCTAACCCTAGGATATGAAACACCAAACTATGGGCCCTGTTGGGGTAAATTGGTACATCAATTTCCATGGGTCATAACTTTGCATACAATCTTTTTTTGATTCACACGATACCTCGTTAGAAATATCTATCCGAGGAATACAACTACTAACAAAAAAGGTCAAGTTGATGCACACAATACCTCATTAGAAATATCTATCCGAGGAATACACCTACTAACAAAAAAGGTCAACTTGAAGACTCCACTTTTCTAGCGAAATTTTTCCAAAAAAACGTCATTTAGGGCCTCAAAATGGCTACAAAAGTTCAAGACCCGAAAAAAATTCCAAAAATAGTAAATTATGCTATAATTAAGGAAATTGAAAAAATGAAAGAAACAATGGTGGGGGTCCAAGTGGAATATGTGGGTGACCACCAATATCCACCTAGATCATTCCTCCCCCCTTAGGAAGCAATGGTCCCCATTTGATCAGGTGCTCAGTGTAAAATCTCAAAAATGAAAATGCTCGAAATCAAATGGAAACTAAACAAAAACAAAGATATCTTCACCAGGAATCCAACGCAATTGGTTTCATTGAAAATGGAGTTCGGATGGAGAAGATAGATCATGTTTTTCATTTTCCTAAATAGCTATAATGTGTTGCTCCTAAGGTTGAAGTTGATTTTTTTTATATGGTAGGACAATTGAACCAGAGGCTAATACATGGTGCAGCCAGGGGCCTCCACGTGCCCCCTGTGGTGGATCAAGGTTTGGAAGAATTTATACTATGGTCGAATTAATGGTGCAGGTCAAAATATTTATATAATACCTAAGTCAAAGTTCAAATTTAATTATTTCAAAGGTTTGAATTATATCCAAACTCGGCATATACATAGTCTGAATTTTTTTAATACATACCAAAATCTGGATTATATGCAAAGTATGAAGGTATATACATATTATATATGGGAGCAAAACTTTATACACAACTCTGCGTGGAGGTCAGGGCTTGAACCCACGACCTCCCCCACACTACTCTCTGCACTTACCAATAGCCCAAGATTTGATTCTTAATAATATATGCGCACCAGTTTTATTTGAATTTCATAGGTTCATCCAACGAGGGTTTGGAGGGGTCTAGCCCCCTCCCCAAATGACCTTCCACTCGACCACGGTGGAGCATTGATTAATAAATGCATATTATTGTAATGTGGGTTTAATTAAACCCCAAACCCATGATTAAGTGCTAATCAATATGATAATGCAATTTTTGTTTAAACGTGCTTATAATGCAGTTAATCTGTTTAATCATTAATTAAATGCAATTTAAGTTGGCTATTAATTCAACGGTCCCCCCAATTTAGGCACCGCCCCAAATTTGGAGGTCCTAACTAGAGTTTTCTCCATTTTTGGAGGTAGTTTACTAGGCCAAAAATTTTTGGCCATATCTTTGGAGAAATTCGACCAAATTGGGAGCAAGAAGAGTCATTTCTGAATGATTTGGACATTCTAGACACATTGAAGTAGGTTTCAAGAGTAGTAAGTGAATGTAAACAATTTTTTTTTTCATATTTTAGCTAATACAGAGGCCCAAGCCATGGAAGCTGGACCAAGGAGATGTAGCATGGGAGGGGTGAACTCCTTCATCAAAACGATGTGTTAATGGATCAATTGTGATGGTTTTCTATAATTTTTATTGATTTTGTTCAACATTTATTTTTCATGCTTTATGGTCTTGAATTTAACTTAAAACTCAACTCATTTACCTCTTTGACACTCATAAACACCAAGGAAATCTGTGCACATAAAGCATAATATCAACAAAATAATTATAAATCTGAAGATGAAATTAGCACAACAAGTGACTAACATTAAAATCCAGATCAAGTTGGTATCAGAGAAAAGGTTGCAAAGGTTATTTGCTTGATTTTCTTGAGTTTTGTGCAAGTAGGGTTTTAATGGTTGCAAATTTATGATCCTTACAAGGTTAAAGTTGTAGAGAGGTGAAGGGAAATTGTTGGTTGCAAGTCCTAATATTAGGACCAGAAGAAGGAGATCCACAAGGGCACCATCTCCACCCAAATTTCCACTCACATATGCACTTGAAGAACCTCAAGTTTTATCTCAAGAAGCTGAGATTGAGGAGGTACAAGTTGCATCAGAAACTGAGATTGAAGAGCTACAAGTTGCACTAGAAGCTGAGCTTGAATCCATAGCCATCATGTCAATTTTTGGAGGGATTGAAGGCATTTCAGAAGAGGAAGCATACAAGAAGTATTTCTATGAACTGACTGAGAGGGTTAGGATCATCTTTGAAGAGAGGGACACCATGATGGTAGGAGAGAATTCTAAGTCTCCACATGGAGAGGGAACCTCAGAAGACAATAAGGATGAAGAGAAGGGTACAGAGGGCAGTGGAGGAAAGCCTCCTTCATATCCAACATATTCATCATCATCCTGATCTTCTCCATAAACATCATCTTCCACTTCCACAACCAATACTACCAATAATCACTCAAAAGCCATAAGAGGAAAAACTCCCTTACTCAAACTTGATGTCAAATTTGAGCTTCCAATGGATAATGGCGAGATAAATTCCGAGAAATTGGACAATTGGATACGTCAATTGGAGGTGTATTGAAGAATTCAGAACCTTCAAGAAGAAAATATAAAGATTCAATTGGCTTCTTTGAGGATGGAAGGATCTGCACTTGTATGGTGGGAAGCAAGGACTCAAGAAGAGATAAAAAACATCTCTATGCATCTTTTTGTTTAAACGTGCTTATAACTTGTTCTTTCGATGCATCTTTTTGAAAGATTAAAGGGAAATTTTATACTCTTGCTTACATGCAAAACGCCATTATGGATTGGAAAAATTTTACACAGTTGAAAGGGAAAAGTGTGAAAAATTATACTCATAAATTTAGGAGAAGAGCTCTTATTTTGGGTATTAATTTATATTCTCAAGAAAATTTGTTAAAGTACATTGGGGGTTTTCATAGTTACCTTAGGCACACCATTCTCATGTTCAATCCCACAAACATAGATGAGGTTTGTGTTCAAGCCACACATTTAGAAGAAAGAGGGAAATAGAACATAGATGAGAAAAGTGATAGTGAGGGTAAAGGAAAGGGCAAGTTTTATGGAAGAGGAAAGAGAAATAGTTTTGTCAAAAGAGAGAAGTTGCACCAGAAGCTAAGCTTGAATCCATAGCCATCATGTCAAGTTTTGGAGAGACTGAAGGTATTTTAGAAGAGGAAGCATACAAGAAGGCTTTCTACGAACTGACTGAGAGGGTTAGGATCATCTTTGAAGAGAGGGACACCATGATGGTAGGAGAGAATTATAAGTCTCCACATGGAGAGGGAACCTCAGAAGACAATAAGGATGAAGAGAAGGGTTCAGAGGGCAGTGGAGGAAAGCCTCCTCCATCTCCAACATATTCATCATCATCCTGATATTCTCCATAAACATCATCTTCCACTTCCACAACCAAAACTACCAATACTCACTCAAAAGCCACAAGAGGAAAAAATCCCTTACTCAAACTTGATGTCAAATTTGAGCTTCCAATGGATAATGGTGAGATAAATTTTGAGAAATTGGACAATTGGATACGTCAATTGGAGGTGTATTGCAAAATTCAGAACCTTCATGAAGATAACATAAAGATTGAATTGGCTACTTTGAGGATGGAAGGATCTGCACTTGTATGGTGGGAAGCAAGGACTCAAAAAGAGATTAAAAACTATGGTGAGATATCTATGTCTTGGTCAAGTTTTATTGTTGCCATTAAATGGAAATTTTATCCTCTAGCTTACATACAAAATGCCATTATGGACTAGAAAAATTTTAGATAGTTGAAAGGGAAAAGTGTGCGATATTATACTCATAAATTTAGGAGAAGATCTCTTATTTTGGGTATTAATTTATATTCTCAAGAAAATTTGTTCAAGTACATTGGGGGTTTGCACAGTTACCTTAGGCACACCATTCTCATGTTAAATCCCACAAACAAATATGAGGTTTGTGTTCAAGCCACACATTTAGAAGAAATAGGTAAATAGAACATAGATGAGAAAATTGATAGTGAGGGTAAAGGAAAGGGCTAGTTTTTTGGAAGAGGAAAGAGAAACAGTTTTGTCAAAAGAGAGAAGGAGAAAATCACATGTAAACATTGTTCGAAGAAAGGCCATTGTTGGCAACTTCATCCGGAGTTGAAGCCAAACAAATTAAAAGCCAAAGAAAAGGAGAAAAATATTGCAATAATTGAACATGTCATAGGGTCTGATCCAAGAGATGAGACAAAGATTACAATCATGGGTTTGAAAGGTAAGAACATAGAAAGCACCAGTTCTTCAAAATTTTCCAATGTCACTCAAGATGAAGATACAAGAGTTAAAATTTTCCGTATTAGAGTCATCTCTAAACATACCAAGATAGTCACATTTTTTGATAGTGGGTCACAAGCTAACTTGATTTTTGAAGACTTAGTTCAGGAGCTAAACCTTGAAACTGTCAAACATCCAAGACCTTATCCTTTAGGGTGGATATGAAAGAATGAAAACTTGCAAGCTAAAAGGAAGTGCATACTAAGATTCACCATAAATTCAAACTTTCTTGATGAAGTTGAACTTGATGTGGTGTCGCTTGAGATATCAGGTGTTGTTTTGGGAAGTCCTTATCTTTATGATAGGAAAGCAGTATTTCATCACCATGAGAATAAGTATCACTTGTTTAAATATGAAATTGAGTACATAGTTAGAGGGCATAAGAATAAGACAATTTTGTCTCTTATACATGCATGAGAAATGAAGAGGATAGTGAATGCAAGTCAGAATTTGACATTATTAATGATCAAACATAGAGATGTTTTGAATCAAATCTTTCAAAAATATGCATCGAATGAACAAGTTGATTTCATTAAAGTTTCTTATGGTTGTAATGAGATGTTTCAGGACTCTAACAGGTTATCTTTGAAAGGAGGTAAACAATATGTGACAAATTTTCAATAGTCAACATCAATGTTGAGCAGTGTTGGAAACAAGATGCCAGTGCAAGAGAGTGCAAAGGTCAAGGAGAAAGCGCCAAATTTGACAAAGAAGGCATGGGTTCCAAAAGTGCTTGTTTTTTTTTCCAAATGGAACAAGGAAATGGTGAAGATAATTGGTTAAGAGTCAACGCAAGTAAAAGCAAGATCAGTTAAGAATCGCCATGATGACAGTGTGCAAGGTGAGACAATTTTTGAGTTTCCTTTGATTGATAACCGAAGTAGGAACAAGTGTGTTTATGCAATAATAGCTTTTTGTTCTACAAATTCAGGAAAATTGTAGCATGATGGTGTCCACAATAGCAAGAGAGGGTTGCAAGAGTCAATGAAAAAGTTATTTTTTTGTGAAAAGCTCCAGTTGATGAAAATGGGAAAATTTCAGTGGATTGAGACTAGAAGGGTCAGGGGACTGTACCCTCATCCACATGATCAGTAATCAAAGAGATTTTGGGGTCTAAAATGATTTTAGTGGGGAGGAATGGTTAGGTGCTAAGTGTAAAATCTCAAAAATTAAGGTTCTTGAAATCGAATAGAAACTGAACGACATCTAAGAGCTCGTCGCTAGGAATCTGGCACAATTTGTTTCGTCGAAAATGAAGTCTGGATGAAGAAGATAGAGTCTGTTGTTCATTTTCTTAAATAACTTAAAAAATTGCAGAGTAGGAAAGAATGGTGATATGGCAACCCAGTGAGTAGAAAAGGAATATTATGGGAATATTTTGTCTTTCAAAAAGATGCATCGAATGAACAAGTTGATTTCATTAAAGTTTCTTATGGTTGTAATGAGATGTTTCAGGACTCTAACAGGTTACCTTTGAAAGGAGGTAAACAATATGTGACAGAGTTTCAATAGTCAACATCAATGTTGAGCAGTGTTGGAAACAAGATGCCAGTGCAAGAGAGTGCAAAGGTCAAGGAGAAAGCGCCAAATTTGACAAAGAAGGCATGGGTTCCAGAAATGCTTGTTTTTTTTTCCAAATGGAACAAGGAAATGGTGAAGATAATTGGTTAAGAGTCAACGCAAGTAAAAGCAAGATCAATTAAGAATCGCCATGATGACAGTGTGCAAGGTGAGACAATTTTTGAGTTTCCTTTGATTGATAACCGAAGTAGGAACAAGTGTGTTTATGCAATAATACCTTGTTGTTCTACAAATTCAGGAAAATTGTAGCATGATGGTGTCCACAACAGCAAGAGAGGGTCGCAAGAGTCAATGAAAACGTTATTTTTTTGTGAAAAGCTCCAGTTGATGAAAATGGGAAAATTTCAGTGGATTGAGACTAGAAGGGTCAGGGGACTGTACCCTCATCCACATGATCAGTAATCAAAGAGATTTTGGGGTCTAAAATGATTTTAGTGGGGAGGAATGGTCAGGTGCTAAGTGTAAAATCTCAAAAATTAAGGTTCTTGAAATCGAATAGAAACTGAACGACATCTAAGAGCTCGTCGCTAGGAATCTGGCACAATTTGTTTCGTCGAAAATGAAGTCTGGATGAAGAAGATAGAGTCTATTGTTCATTTTCCTAAATAACTTAAAAAATTGCAGAATAGGAAAGAATGGTGATATGGCAACCCAGTGAGTAGAAAAGGAATATTATGGGAATATTTTGTCATTTTCACCCAATGACAGTGTGACAAGTATCACTGCAGGATTCATCGGAGAGGTTTGAAGGTGATTTTTTTTTTTAATGTGTTTCTCCTAAGGTTGAAGTTGAATTTTTTTTTATATAGTAGGACAGTCCAACCAGAGGCTACCACATGGTGTAGCCAGGGGCCACCATGTGTGCCTTTTGGTGGACCAAGGTGTTAGAGTCGGTATCTTCATCCCTCCGTCAGAGATCAAATTTCTCTTGTTGCATTTCATTTTAGGTGTCTCACTCAGTTCAGTCAGTTGCATTCCATTAGGAGCATGGATCATCTGACAGTAGGGTCTTGTCACCCATATTCCTCATGTCTTGTACCTTCTGGCCTATGTCTATTCATTAAAATCATTCACAGTCATTTTTGGTCTTATATTCCGCAAAGAGTCATATTAGGTTTTGAGTCTCATTAGGTCTAGGGTTTCGTTAATCCGGTCATCAAAATGTCTAATAATGTCAGCAGACACATGAGGGAGGTTTGAAATAAGTTTTCACTGCAAAAATTTCATTATCATATGTTCAAAAATGATTCTTCTTCAAAACTCTGTTTTGAAGAAAAATTGTCTATTTTATCCTTTTGTAACAAATGCAATGCAATTTTCAAAATTATTAAGTTGTAATAATGCTCCATTCGCAACCCTGGTCACCTTTTCCAAAACTCCATGCCATCCATCCCTGCATAATAGACAAGAAACTCATCATTCAGTCCAAAAGGCCAAAGGAAACAAAATAGAGTTCTTTTAAAAAGTGTCAAAGTTTGTAACATTACAAAGTGGGTTTTCCAAATGAAAAATTAAAATCTTTGGTATACATAAGATATTTCCAAATTCAAAACTCCATTTGTGTGCCAAGAGATAGCATTAAGGAGCAAAGAAATCATGGAGGGCGAAACAAGTGATTTGGGAGAAGATTGTTTAGAAGTTGCAGAGCGCGACGCACTGGGTAGTGGTCGCGTCGCATAAGCTGAGTGTGGCGCATAGGGCCGCTCTTCTCTGTGTTAAATTTTTCCAGCGCGGCGCATTGGGTTGACTGCGCGACACATTGAGCCGAAACATAATTTTTTGCCTTTGCTACAAAAAACTCCAAATCGACTCGATCCTTCTTGCTCCAAGTAAGTCCATGTGATCTTCTATTGCCCATAACTCGTGCTTGGTGTTGATTATGTGATTGATTATGAGATTTTGAATGCCAAAAGTCAAACCCTATTATCTTATTGAGAATTTCTCCCTTAGGGTTTTGAAGTTGGTGTTTTAAAATAATTTTGTGCCAAATACTCCATTCCTCACCTTGTTTTTTCCACCCCCTCACTGTTATCTTACCACTACAGTACATCCCCTATCCCCTTACATCCCTAAATCCACTCATACCCATCTCATTCCCATTATCCCTATCCCATTCGCAAAATTTTCCCAAATCCCAAGTTTATCCCAAAAAAAATCAAGTGGTTGTCCCTTGTCCCTAAATTTATCAAATCAGAAGCTTTCAAAAGGCAAATATTATTTGATTAAACCCCATTATCCCCACTACCCTATTCCTCCATAGTCCCTCCCATACTACCATACATTTGAAACTAAAACAAAAGCACCAAAAAATCTCATTTTCATCTATCTAATTCAATATAGACCTTGAATCAACCTTGAACACCATGGAGACAGACACTGATACATCATATGACCGAGATAGTGATTCCACCACTGAGCTACATGCACCTGGAAGGCCTCATAAAAGTGGTAGAAATGTGAGAGAAGAGCCCACCTCATTGGCTGAATTGCAGGCTTGCCCACTTGCCATGGCATGTTTTCGAGAGCAGTCATGCTATCAGTTTTGTGAAATGATTGCTAGGATCCATTATCATCAGGAGTTGGCTCGTTTGTTTATATTGCATTTACATGATGGTCAGGTAACTCTTACCAGTGTAACTTTCACTTTGACACCAGAAACAATCTCTCAAGCAACCGGAATACCAAATGTGGGAGAACAATGGAACAAAAGACAACAGGTCGACAGAGTGCATTATGAACCATATATTAGGCGTAGCTTTGTGAGACAACTCATCAGAGTGTTCCCATTCCGGTTCCTAAAGGATTCCTATGCGCCTCTGATGAAACTCATTATCAGATATTTCAGTTGTGAGGGCCAGTTTTCATGCCTCTATGCCTATCATATCAAGTTATTGATGCATTTCACCAAGGTGAGGATGATGAAAATCCATTATTTCATGTGCCAGAACATCGAGAGAATGACCACTCTCGTGCAGAGGAAAACTCTCGAGCAGCAGTACAACAGTATTTATCACTATCCACTCATCAAGATAGTGGTTGTGCATCAGCTTGGCTAACGGGGCATTTCATGGGAATATTTCATTTCCCATGATTTCTTCACAGTTCCTTAGGTTCCTCCGGAGGTTGTTCATGATGCAGGTGAACCTTCATATCAACATGAAGGTCAGGAGACAGAGACTACTGTGTCGACATATGTCACTTATTAGAGAGGCACTAGAGGATTATTCACAGCAGCCCGACGAGTAGTATCTCCACCTGGGGTGGAAGGGGTCTTGCTTCCGTCATCAGCAGCACAGGTACAGGTACATGATAGAGGTAAGAGGCCTATGCAGGATGAGGGGCCTTTAGGAGGCCAAGACACAGGTTTCATACTGATTGATGAGGATTTGAGCTCTCCAAGCTCAAATTTGAGAGAGACTATTCAGGAGAAAAAGGCGGAGATAAACACATTGACCATCAAGTTGCAAAGATCCCAATGGATCATAAATTACCTGGAGTAGTGAAACAAACATTTGGAAGATCAACAGACAATCATGGAGTTGCAAAACATTCGTGAGAACCGGAAAGCTGCCCAAAGAAGCCAGACCGAGATGACATCCATTGAGCGAGAGATTGAGGCTAATAGAGAGACTTGGCTTGAGAGGGTCAATATTCATCTTGAGAAGCTGTTGGAGAATACAAACAAGGAAAATAATATGTTGAGGCACATGAATAACCATTATTGGGCGCGAAATCATGTTTGCAAAGCGCGAATCAAAATTCTGAAGGCAAAGCTAAGGAGGGCACTAAAGCGTCGCAAAAGGCATGATAGGCTCCAAATTTTGGCCGAACTTCTTTGGATTAGCATAGCGCTTGATGGTAGACCTTCAGCCCAAATTTCAAGAAATTTGGGAAAATTTTTGTCAATTTTGATTTTTTTGGCCTTAACACAGATTTTCCTGCGCCACGCGTCGCGCCACTTGGGGCGCGCTTATAATTGGAAGCTCCTCTTGAGGAAAACTTGTTATTTCTGGATTTTTTTATCAAAATTTATGCATGCCTACCCATTACCTAAGGATTTTGACAAGTTTTGGGTTTCCTGAAGGGTCAAAAACACCTTAAAAATGGCCTTTCTGCCACTTTTTGGACACACAGGAAGCAATGTTGGGAGATTTGATTTTTGGAGGGGCAAATGGAAACCACATTCAGAAATTCCACTTGGGTTGGAACGTAGACAAGAAAAAATTTCCAACGAGCTATCCTACACTCAATTTGGACTCTAGGAATGCCCTCAAAATCAGCCTCAAAGTGGCGCGATGCATAGAGATTTCAGGCGCGGCGCATTGGGAAATTTGGCCTAGTTTTCACTCAGTAACTCAGTTTTTCGCCTAGTTTTGGACAGTTTGACTTTTTTATCTTCATATGTATAGATATTTATGTAACTTGATTTAATTTCATGACTTTGATGTAATTTTGGAACATTTTTACTCATGTAAGGAGATTCATTCACCAAAAAGTGAAATGTAACTGAATGAATTTGTTTCCTATCTTATAGAGGCAAGTTGTTCCACTGCCTATTTTCTAGTTCTTAGTTTATATATTGTTGAAATAGCTCCTAAAATAGTGAGCTAAACCCCTAGAGGCATGTTGATGAGTTATTCTTGTCTATATCTTGTAGTTTCTCAGTCATTTTCAGGGTTGGACACTTGGAATTGCTTGGAGCTTCATTGTACATTTCATCTCTGCATTTTGGCAAAGGAATAGACCAAGGTTTGTAGCACTCTTTGGGATCCATGTGGCTCTATGTTTTGATGGTGTTTTTTTCTTTGTGATTGTAATTTTACTGATGTTTCATGTGTATCATTTCCCTTCTCCTTTCTTCTTAAGTTAAACAAACAAGTTGTAAAGGTGGAATTCATTAGATTTGCAGTGCTCTACCTTGAGTTTTGCTTAATTTTTCATGTTTTCAACTGTCTGAAGAGGATTCCTAAAATCCTCTTTCCCTCTTCAATTCCTCACCGGTCTGAGCTATCCATTTCATTCAATTCGAAGCATCAAAACAATTTCCTTCCTTGCCCCATTCAGATCTCTGCAAAACTGATCATTTCTCGGACCCAAAATCTGCCTTTCCATTCGCTTCCAACAAAACCCCAAAAATAAAATCAAACTCCCTTACATATATACCTAGCCTAAAATTAGCTTTTATTTCAAGTCATCTCAAGCCTCATTGATTATTTTTGCTGAGATTGACCCGGAGAGAGCCCTCTCCCGATCTGGTAGGGCTAGCTACCAGATTAAGCGTGGTTTGATGTTACCCTAGACTTTGCCTTTTTCAGCCTGAGGTAGATTTAGGAAATAACATAGTGGCGACCATACTGGGGACAAAATGGTTTTCTTGTTAGTGTTATTTGTTTTATAAGCTATAGATGGAGCCTGAAGTTATGCTAGGTAGCCTTCGAAATGCTCTTGCTTTGCATTAGCGAAAGTAGATAAACGCTGCTTCAGTCAATCTCCGGTCTAGTTTGTAAACGTAACATCTGACTTGTAAATTTCCCCAGTACATCAGATCATTCTAGACTTTTGGATGATGAGTTTAGAATTTGATAGGTTGAACAAGTTGGTTTTGTCCCTTTGATTTTTGAAAATAATTCAACACACTAGATTCCAGACGACATACTAGAGAAAATTTGGATCTCGATCCACCTCCTGTGTATGAAAATCCCAATCTTATTTCGAGAATCCTTCGTCGAGAAAGTCCTGTGATTCCTCCATTCAAATCTCATTCATGTCCCGCTGTTTTTGAGTACCTTGAAGATCTTGAGTTTGACGAACAATTTGAGTTGTCGTTGTTTGAGACGAAGTCTGAAAATTCTATTGATTCTACTGTCATAAATCCAGAGTTTATCAAATATCTTGAAATTGAACAGGCTAATAGATCCATTGACAGTTACATTTTGAACATTCAGAATTCCATTTTGGCAACAAATATTCCTGAGTTCATAGAGTCTGCATCTACAACTCTTGGGTCATCAACAGTTACATCTGGTTCACAAATTCATACCGAGCCTCCTTTCATTCCTACCATTCCCGTGAAACCATCTATTTCTGATAAAAAATCTGCGGTAGTATCACCTCCATCCACACCTCATACACCTCATACATCAAATTCTCCGACTCCTCCCATATCTCCAAGACCGGTTGTAAATCCACCCAGAGCAATGGCTGCCTGATTTGCACCTCTCGTGTTGCCGCAAAACTTAGATGACATGCCTGCAGATTATCAAAGTAAAATTCCATTGTTTGATGGAACTCCTCAAAGTGTCACTGCTCAGCAACATGTGGATAGAATGGCAGATTTCTTTGACCTTCATGAGATCGATGCGGAAAATGTGAATATGAGATTGTTTGTACAAACCTTTGGAGGAGAAGTCAGAAAGTGGTTCAGAGCTTTGCCGCCTAGAAGTATTGCTGCATTGGCTAATCTTCAGAGACAATTCTTGGATCGATGGGAAGTATGATAATATCAAGCAAAATGTTGGTGAGTTTGTCCAAGACTATTGTATTAGATTCAATTCTGTTTACAATGCAATTCCTGATGATATAAATCCACCTAGGGGGTCTGATTTGATTAAGTTTCCAGATGGATTTGATCCTAACATGGCTTTTCAATTGAGAGAAAGAAGTCCGGCTGCTTTAGAAGATATGCAGAAAATTGCAGTCAGTGTTGAAGCTAATTTGAATGCCAGGAGAGCTAGAATGAGAGCTGAAAAGAAAGTAGCAATAAAGGAAGAGGTTTCCACATCAGATCAAGTGCTTCAGAAGATGGAAAAAATGTTTGAAATATTAACACTTGATAAGCCTGAACCGCAGATCAGAAATCCCAACTTCTGTGGCCAGCAGCAACCACAATTCAGAATCAAGCAAAGAGAGCAGCGAGCACAAGAACTGACAGTACAACAGCAAGTGAAGACACCCTTACAGCAGAATTTTGTTGGTCCGGAATCAGATGATGAAGAGGATGTAATAGGAGAAGAGAATCATTTCTTTACACCTTATGATATGCCAACTTTTATCACTGAAGATGAGGAGTATGCAGAAAATTCAGCTGTACAAAAAGACGAGGATTTCATCTTGGAAAATGAGACAGCTCTTGAAGAAGATTCAGATGAGTATCAGAGGGGATACATGAATTCCTTGACTGCCCAGCAGCAACAATATTCACTCAGAAACAGAGATGTCCCTATTAATCCAGTTCAAAAGAGAAAGGAAGTTTCAGCACCAAAGAATGATTCACCCGTGGCGCAGAAGAAGGGAAAAGAGATAGCTGATCCCACTACTAGAAAATCCTCATCAGCAAATGAAATATCCAATCAGCCAATTGTATCAAAGGAGAAAACTGAAAAGAAGGATGTTCCAGCTAAAGAGGTAGAGAAAATTTCAGTTTTTAACTTAGAAAATGAAATTGCTAAGTTAAAAGTATCTATTCCTTTGACTGAGTTGATGAAGAACAACAGCTATAAGGGACAGGTGTCAAGAATTTTGAATTTAGATCCATTGTCTGATATGGTGAATGTGGAAGATGATCAACCTGAGTTGATTTTTGGTCCAGCATTGGATGGTGAGTCTCCAGATAGTGATGTGCCTCCTTTTTATATCAGCCTTAGATTGCATGATTTTGTGTTACATAATGCTATGTTTGATTCCGGAGCATCTCATAATCTCATGCCAAGGGCAATCATGGAGAAATTGGGATTGGATATCACTAGAAAGTATCATGATCTTTACTCTTTTGATTCTAGTAGAGTAAGATGCATTGGGCTTATCAAAGATTTGGTGGTTAGTTTGGATCAAATTCCTACTAAAAATGTTTTGATGGATGTGGTTGTGGCAGATATTCCTCCTAGATTTGGCATGCTTCTTTCCAGATATTGGGGAGCGAAACTAAAAGGAACACTGTAGCTTGATTTCTCCTATGCTACCATTCCTCTATTTGGTCAGATGATGAAATTATATTGGGAGCAAAAGATGAAGTATATGATCACCAGTAAGGAGAAACCGGTAAATCATCCAATCAACTATGTACATACAGATTTAGAATCATTTGTTTTGTATTCAAATAGTTTCAATGATGTAAATAGCCAATTAGTTGAAGTAGAAGACATTCTGGAAATCACCGAGAATTTCAGAGAGGTTTTGAAGAAAGAAAGACAAAAGCTTGAAAGTTCCGCTGAGCAATCAACCTTCCGACAACATGAAAAATTTGATGGACAACAAGCAGAAATAACAGAGCAAACAAAATTTCAGCACTTGGAAGAGGATGAAGATGGTTTGTGGACCATGGATTTTGATGGTTCAGTAGGAAGTGATGGTGCTGGAATTGGCATTTGGGTACGCAACCCTTTTTCCGCCCCAAACAAGGTACCAAGTAATGTAAGGGTCTGTTCTTATAAATTGGCTTTTGATTTTTCAAATAATGAGGATGAATACGAAGCTTTAATTGCTGGTCTGAAAATTCTTAGATAGTTGAATGCTAAGAGGATTGCAGTGTATGGCGACTCTGAGTTGGTTATCAAGCAAGTGAAAGGTGAATACCAAGCTAAGCAGCCTCAAATGCGGGCTTATCGAAATGTAGTTCTTGATATCTTGAAATTGTTTTCAGATTATACTTTGACTTGTGTCCCTCGTATTCAGAATGGTATAGCAGATGTACTTGCAAAGGCAGCAAGTAATTTGAAAATTCCAATGAACTCAAGTAACAAATTTGAAATTCATGTGAAGCATCGTCTGACTGTCCCGGACAATCAAAGGTATTGGCAAGTGTTTCAAGATGACGAAGAGATTGACGAATTTCTGCAAAATGAAGGCAAATTCAAAGACACTTCTATTGACATGGAGCATGATGAGGGTGGGGCTGATGTGCAAGTAAATCATATGGAAGTATTGCAGCTGAAGGATAATGTTATTCCTAAAGGTCTAATACCTTTAGAGGAGCTTTTCGATCAAGATGATGTGGCCCAAAAACCAACCTTGCGGCCAACCAAAAAGGGAGTTGAAGATGTGAACATTGGATCAGCTGAGAATCCAAAGATGGTGAAATTGTCCAAAGCATTGCCACCACAGGTAAAAGCAAAGTATATCAATTTTTTGTCATCTTATGCTGATGTATTTGCTTGGGACTATTCAGATTTGAAGACATATGATACAAACATAATTCAGCACACCATTCCGATCAAGCCAAATCAAAAGCCCTTCAGGCAGAAGTTGAGAAGAATAAATCCAAAGTTGTTGCCCTCAATTGAGAAGGAAGTGAATGGATTTTACAAGGCTGATATCATTGTTCCTATAAGATTTTCAGATTGGATTTCTAATTTGGTGCCCGTACGCAAGAAGACAGGTGAGATTCGTTTGTGCATCGATTTTAGGAATCTAAATAAGGTTTATTTGAAAGATAATTATCCGTTGCCCAAAATGGATCACATACTTCAACGAGTAGTTGGAGCATCTCGTATGTCACTACTCGATGGTTACTTCGGTTATAACCAAATTTTGGTCCATGAGGATGATAGAGACAAAACAACGTTCACCACTCTGTGGGGAACTTTCCATTATGCTAAAATGCCTTTCGGTTTGAAGAATGCTGGTGCGACCTTTCAATGAGCAATGGATATGGCATTTGCAAATGAGAAAGATGTTTTTCTAGTTGTATATCTTGATGATTTGACAATATTTTATAATTCAGATGAAGGGCACCTTTACCATTTGAAGATTGTTTTTCAGCGGTGTAGAAAGTATGGTGTGTCACTCAATCTGAAGAAGAGTTTGTTTGCCATGGATGACGGCAAGCTTCTTGGTCATATTATCTCAAAGGATGGCATCCACATTGATCCATCTCGAGTAGAAGCTATTCAGTAAATTGATCTTCCCCGAAACAAAAAGGAGATCCAATCATTTAATGGTAAGATGAATTTCTTGTGCCGCTTTGTGCCTAATTTTGCAGAACATTTAAGGGATATTACAAACATGCTTAAGAAAGATAGCGTAGTGAAGTGGACTGAGGAGGCTGTAAAGTCTTTCAATTTAGTGAAGTTGGCTCTTTCTTCAACTCCGGTTTTGATCAGCCCGGATTATACTCAGGATTTTATTTTTTTTCATTTGCCTCGGAACATACTATGGCAGCAGTATTGATGCAGAAAAGAGATCATCATGAAAAACCAATTTCTTTTTTCAGCCGAACCATAAGAGATGCAGCCTTAAAGTATAACATTATTGAAAAGCAATCTCTTGCTTTATTGAAAGCGTTGAAATATTTTCGAGTATATATTCTGCATTCTCACATTCTTGCTTATGTTCCTAATGCTGATGTTAAGGATGTTTTAGTGCAAACAAATCCGGAGGGGAGACGAGGCAAATGGATTGCTGCCTTGTTGGAGTATGATGTGGAGATAAAGCCTACAAAGCTTATCAAAGGACAAGGGCTGGCTAAGCTAATGGCTGAGTCAAATTTACATGCCTTGGACATTAATCTCATTGCTGCTATGTCCGAGGAAAACGAAGAATGTTCACTAATTCAGGTATTAGAAATATTTGTTCATTCTCCTTGGTATTCCGATATTGTATATGTGCTTCAAAATTTGTCACTACCGCCAGGAATGGCTAAAAACAAAAGTAGAACTCTGAAATTGAAGGCTGCCAAGTTTTTCATTTTGAATAATGCTCTCTATTGGAAAGATCCCGGTGGTGTTTTGTTAAATTGTTTGGTGGAAGAAGAAGCAAAGCAGATGACGAAAGATTTTCATAAAGGAGATTGCGGAGGTCACCTTTTCTGGAAAACAACGGCCAACAAAATTTTGAGAGCGGGATATTATTGGCCGACTCTTTTTGTTGATGTGTATAAGACTGTTAAAGGCTATCATGAATGTCAGATTTTTGAAGGGAGGAAGAAATTGCAGCCTTTGCCGCTTAAGCCGATTGAAGTAAGTGCTCCTTTTCAGCAATGGGGTTTGGATTTCATTGGCGAAATCCATCCCGCTTCTTCAGCTCAGCATAAGTGGATCCTCACAACGACAGGTTATTTCACGAAATGGATTGAAGCAATTCCCACCAGGCAAGCCATAGATGCGGTAATAATTTCGTTTCTTGAGAATAATATTTTGTCTCGCTTTGGTTTCCTGAATAAGTTAATTACTGATAATGTAACATCTTTCAAATAAAAAAGAATGGTTGAGTTTTGTAACAAGTATCACATCACTTTGGGACACTCAACTGCTTATCATCCACAAGGCAACAGACTGGCCGAGTCTTCGAACAAATCTGTAGTCAACATTATTAAAAAATTGCTGGAAATAAACAAGAAAAGTTGGCATAAGAAGTTGGTCAATGCACTTTGGGCAGACTGAGTGAGTCAGAATAAATCCATTGGTATGTCCCCCTTTGAGCTAGTATATGGAGTTGACACGGTATTTCCTACCTCTCTCGCAGTTCCAGTGGTCAAAATTCTGCAGGAAGCTGGAAGTGAAGATGATCATATGCAAAGGAGAATAAATCAAATGATCCATTTGCAACAGAATAGAGAAGAAGTTTTCCAAAAAACGTTCAAGATGCAGGAGAGAATTAAGAAAATATATGACAGAAAAGAAAAAGCGGAAAAATTTCAATTGGAAGAAGTGGTGCTGAAATGGGATGCAAGAAATGAGGAAAAAGGTAAGCATGGTAAGTTCGAAAATCTCTGGAAAGGACCCTTTAAAATTGCTGCATATCAGGGTCAGAATGCTTTTCTTCTGAAAGAGATGCACGGGGAAGATTGTCCAGGAGGGCCGGTCAATGGTCGGCTGCTCAAGCGGTATCATTTCTGAAATGTTTTCTGCTGTTTTACATTGTCACTGTACATACCAGTTTATTTCAGTTTCATTGCAAGTGTGGCTGTCATCTTTTCTTTAGTTTGGGGCCTGAGGTGAAGGCTATAACTCTGAAGATTGATTTCAGCTTTGGTTTGATTTTTTCGAGTCACGTCTTTCAGTAATTTTTGGTTTCAAATTTGAGTCAGTTTGAGTCAATTTTCAGTCAATAAAAATTGAGTCAAGAGTCTTGCGTTGGTTTGTCGAAGTTATGGATTCCATAGCCCAATGGACAAAGGCACTGCCTACTCTCCCATAAATCTGTAGTTCTTGGCACCTCCAAGGAGCTACCATCCCCATTGGAGCCAATGTTAGAGTCGGTATCTTCATCCCTCCGTCAGAGATCAAATTTCTCTTGTTGCATTTAATTTTAGGTGTCTCACTCAGTTCAATCAGCTACATTCCGTTAGGAGCATGGATCATCTGACGGTAGGGTCTTGTCACCCATATTCCTCATGTCTTGTACCTTCTAGCCTATGTTTGTTCGTTAAAATCATTCACAGTCATTTTTGGTCTTATAGTCTGCAAAGAGTCATATTAGGTTTTGAGTCTCATTAGGTCTAGGGTTTCATTAATCCGGTCATCAGAATGTCTAATAATGTCAGCAGGCACATGAGGGAGGTTCAAAATAAGTTTTCACTGCAAAAATTTCATTATCATATGTTCAAAAATGATTTTTCCTCAAAACTCTGTTTTGAAGAAAAATTGTCCATTTTATCCTTTTGTAATAAATCCAATGCAATTTTCAAATTCTTCAGTTGTAATAATGCTCCATTCGCAGCCTTGGTAACCTTTTCCAAAACTCCATGCCATCCATCCCTGTAAAACAGACAAGAAACTCATCATTCAGTCCAAAAGGCCAAAGGAAACAAAATAGAGTTCTTTTAAAAAGTGTCAAAGTTTGTAACATTACAAAGTGGGTTTTTCAAATAAAAAATTAAAATATTTGGTATACATAAGATATTTCCAAATTCAAAACTCCATTTGTGTGCCAAGAGATAGCATTCAGGAGCAAAGAAATCGTGGAGGACGAAACAAGTGATTTGGGAGCAGATTGTTTAGAAGTTGCAGAGCGCGGCGCACTGGGCAGTGGTCGTGGCGCATAGGGCCACTCTTCTCTGTGTTAAATTGTTCCAACGCGGCGCATCAGAAGGGAGCGGCGCACTGGGTTGAATACGCGGCACATTGAGCTGAAACATAAATTTTTGCCTTTGCTTGAAAAAACTTCAAATCGACTTGGTCCTTCTTGCTCCAAGTAAGTCCATGTGATATTATATTGCCCATAACTTGTGCTTGGTGTTGATTATGCGATTGATTATGAGAGTTTGAATGCCAAAAATAAAACCCTATTATCTTATTGAGAATTGCTCCCTTAGGGTTTTGAAGTTGGTGTTTTAAAAATAATTTTGTGCCAAATACTCCATTCCTCACCTTGTTTTTTCCACCCCTTCACTATTATCTTACCACTACAGTCCATCCCCTATCCCCTTACATCCCTAAAGCCACTCATACCCATCTCATTCCCATTATCCCTATCCCATTTGCAAAATTTCCCCAAATCCAAAGTTTATCCCAAAAAAAATCAAGTGGTTGTCGCTTGTCCCTAAATTTATCAAATCAGAAGCTTTCAAAAGGAAAATATTATTTGATTAAACCCCATTATCCCCACTGCCCTATTCCTCCACAGTCCCTCCCATACTACCATACATTTGACACTAAAACAAAAGCACCAAAAAATCACATTTTCATCTATCTAATTCAATATAGACCTTGCATCAACCTTGAACACCATGGAGACAGACACTGATACATCATATGATTGAGATAGTGATTCCACCACTGAGCTACATGCACCTGGAAGGCCTCATAAAAGTGGTAGACATGTGAGAGAAGAGCCCACCTCATTGGCTGAATTGCAGGCTTACCCACTTGCCATGGCATGTTTTCGAGAGCAGTCATGCTATCAGTTTTATGAAATGATTGCTAGGATCCATTATCATCAGGAGTTGGCTCGTTTGTTTGTATTGCATTTACATGATGGTCAGGTAACTCTTGCTGGTGTAACTTTCACTTTGACACCGAAAATAATCTCTCAAGAAACCAAAATACCAAATGTGGGAGAGCAGTGGAACAAAAGACAACAGGTGGACAGAGTGCATTATGAACCATATATCAGGCCTAGCTTTGTGAGACAACTCAGCAGAGTGTTCCCATTCTGGTTCCTAAAGGATTCCTATGCACCTCTGATGAAACTCATTATCAGATATTTTAGTTGTGAGGGCCGGTTTTCATGCCTCTATGCCTATCATATCAGGTTATTTATGCATTTAACCAGGGTGAGGATGATGAACATCCCTTATTTCATGTGCTAGAACATCGAGAGAATGACCACTCTTGTGCAGAGGAAAAATTCCGAGCAGCAGTACAACAGTATTTATCACTATGCACTCATCAAGATAGTGGTTGTGCATCAGCTTGGCTTACATGGTATTTCATGGGAAGATTTTATTTCCCATGATTTCTTCACAGTTCCTCAGGTTCCTCTAGAGGTTGTTCATGATGCAGGTGAACCTTCATATCAGCATGAAGGTCAGGAGACAGATACTACTTTGCCGACATATGTCACTTATCAGAGAGGCATTAGAGGATTATTCGCAGCAACCCAACGAGTATTATCTCCACCTGGGGTGGAAGGGGTCTCGCTTCCGTCATCAGCAGCACAGGTACAGGTACATGATAGAGGTAAGAGGCCTATGCAGGATGAGGGGCTTTCAGGAGGCCAAGACACATTTTTCATACTGATTGATGAGGATTTGAGCTCTCCAAGCTCAAATTTGAGAGAGACTATTCAGGAGCAGAAGGCGGAGATATACACATTTACCGTCAAGTTGCAAAGAGCCCAATGGATCATAAATTAACTAGAGCAGTGAAACAAACAGTTGGAAGATCAGCAGATAATCATGGAGTTGCAAAACATCCGTGAGAACCGGAAAGCTGCCCAAAGAAGCCAGACCGAGATGACATCCATTGAGCGAGAGATTGAGGCTGATAGAGAGACTTGGCTTGAGAGGGTCAATATTCATCTTGAGAAGCTGTTGGAGAAGGCAAAAAAGGAAAATAATATGTTGAGGCACATGAAGAACCATTATTGGGCATGAAATCATGTTTGCAAAGCGCGAATCAAAATTCTGAAGGCAAAGCTAAGGAGGGCACTAAAGCATCGCAAAAGGCATTATAGGCTCCAAATTTTGGCCGAAGCTTCTTTGGCTCAGCATAGCGCTTGATGGTAGACATTTAGCCCAAATTTCAAGAAATTTGGGAAACTTTTTGTCAATTTTGAATTTTTTGGCCTTAACAAAGATTTTCCTGCCCGACGCGTCGCGCCACTTGGCACACGCTTATAATTGGCAGCTCCTCTTGAGGAAAACTTAGTATTTTTGGATTTTTTATCAAAATTTATGCATTCCTACCCATTACCTAAGGATTTTACCAAGTTTTGGGTTGCCTGAAGGGTCAAAAACACCTTAAAAATGGCCTTTCTGCCACTTTTTGGACACACAGGAAGCAGTGTTGGGAGATTTGATTTTTGGAGGGGAAAATGGAAACAAAATTCAGAAATTCCACTTGGGTTGGAAATTAGACAGGCATAGATTTCCAACGAGCTATCCTGAACTCAATTTGGACTCCGGGAAGGCCCTCAAAATCAGCCTGAAAGTGGCACGACACATAGAGATTTCAGGCGCGGCGCATTGGGAAATTTGGCCTAGTTTTCACTCAGTAACTCAGTTTTTCGCTTAGTTTTGGCCATTTTGACTTTTTTATCTTCATATGTACATCTCTTGATGTAAATTGATGTAATTTCATGACTTTGATGTAATTTTGGCACATTTTTACTCATGTAAGTAGATTCATTCACCAAAAAGTGAAATGTAACTGAATGAATTTGTTTCCTATCTTATAGAGGCAAGCTGTTCCACTGCCTATTTTCCAGTTCTTAGTTTATATCTTGTTGAAACAGCTCCTAAACTAGTGAGCTCGACCCCTAGAGGCATGGGGATGAGTTATGCTTTTCTATATCTTGTAGTTTCTCAGTCATTTTCAGGGTTGGACACTTGGGATTGCTTGGAGCTTCATTGTACATTTCATCTCTGCATTTTGGCAAAGGAATAGACCAGGGTTTGTAGCACTCTTTGGGATCCATATGGCTCTATGTTTTGATGGTGTTTTTTTCTTTGTGATTGTAATTTTACTGATTTTTAATGTGTATCAATTCCCTTCTCCTTTCTTCTTAAGTTAACAAACAAGTTGTAAAGGTGGAATTCATTAGATTTGCAGTGCTCTACCTTGAGTTTTGTTTAATTTTTCATGTTTTCAACTGTCTGAAGAGGATTCCTGAAAGCCTCTTTCCCTCTTAAATTCCTCACCAGTCTGAGCTATCCATTTTATTCAATTCGAAGCATCAAAACAATTGCGTTCCTTGCCCCATTCAGATCTCTGCAAAACTGATAATTTCCCAAACCCAAAATCTGCCTTTCCTTTCGTTTCCAACAAAACCCCCAAAATAAAATCAAACTCCCTTACATATATACCTAGCCTAAAATTAGCTTTTATTTCAAGTCATCTCAAGCCTCATTGATTATTTTTGCTGATATTGACCTGGAGAGAGCCCTCTCCCGATCTGGTAGGGCTAGCTACTAGATTAAGCGTGGTTTGATGTTATCCTAGACTCTGCCTTTTTCAGCCTGAGGTAGATTTAGGTAATAACACAAGGTTTTGAGGAATTTCTACTATGATCGAATTAATGGTGCAGGTTGAAATATTTATATAAGACCTAAGTCAAAGTTCGAATTTAATTCTTTCATAGGTTCAAATTATATCCAAACTCTGCATATACATAGTCCAAAATGTTTTAATACATACCAAACTATGAATTATATGAAAAGTATGAAGGTATATACATATTATATATGGGAGAAAAAATTTATACGTAGTGCTGGGAGGAGGTTGGGGCTCGACCCCGTGACCTCCCCCACACTACTCTCTACACTTACCAATAACCCAAGATTTGATTCTTAATAGTATATGTGCACCAGTTTATTTGAATTTCACAGGTTCATTTGGTGGGGGTTTGGAGGGGGCCATCCGCCTCCCCACATGACCTTCCACTCGACCACGACGGAGCATTAATTGAAAAATGCGAATTATTGTAATGCAGGTTTAATTAAACCCCAAACCCATGATTAAGTGTTAATCAATATGCTAATGCATGCTTTTTTTTAAACACGCTTATAGCGCAGTTAATCTAGTTTAATCATTATTAATTACAATTTAAGTTGGGCATTAATTCGGAGGTCCCCTAATGCAGTAGCATCAGAGACCTAGCCAACAATGTGACATTTTGGTCACATGTTGTGGCTAATTGGAAATAAAATAAACTTAGGAATAGTTTAATAATTTATTTTATTAAATTTGTTATTTATTTTTAGAGAATTGGTAGTTTGTTTTATATTTAATTAAATTTGGCATAATAATAGAAATTGGTTTCTTTCTCTGCGTGGAATAGAGCCAAGATAGGGGCAAATGCTTAATAATATGGAGACATTGGTTTGTTGAGGAATTCTAGAAAAATACTATTCCGAGAAGAATAGTTTCTCATATTTTGTATAAATTAGAGAAGCTAAAGATGAATAGGGTGTGAGAGTGTGTGAGGGGAAAAAAACAGAGAATGTGAGCTAGAGATTTTAATTGCAGAAGGGCAGCTAATGATTATTAGCCCATGCAATGTTAATGTAATCTTGTTTTACATTATAAATTTCCTTTTTGAGTCTGCAATTATATATATATATATATATATATATATATATATATATATATATATATATATATGTTGCATGGAATTTTGATTGCAGGAATGAGTTCATAGTAGGGACCGGTTATGTAGTTAGCATAGGGAAGATTTCACACTGCGTTAGCAATGGAATCCATTGTTTGATTTTATATAATTCATGGGAATGACTATAGCCTCAACGGATGTCGAGGTAGATGCAGGAGAACGCATACCGTGAAGTCTGCAGCTGTGTGAGAGTGTCGTAGCAACAAATGGAGAACGGTCAAGCCTGATCTGTGGACGCTGACAACGGGGTATAAGGAACCACATCTTAAATATTTGTGAACAGTGTCGTCAGTGGTAACGCACAGAACCGTGGCTGAAGAAATCAACAGAGAGCGGAATTTCACAAACAGAAACTGCTTGTTGCATTCTTGTGGGATGTATTGCAGCCACTTACTCCAAGGGAAGATATGGTGTAGTAAGCTCTATGATTGATACTCATATTTGTGAGAAAGTGGAAATTAAGAAGACTAATGATGTGTTTGAACATGTATCTGATGCGACACGTATTCTGAGAGAAATCAATCTCCTTAGGTTACTTTGCCATCCAGACATTGTTGAGATTAAGCGCATTATGCTCCCTCCATCTCGAGGAGAATTCAAAGATATATATGTTGTATTTGAGTTGATGGAGTTTGATCTTCACCAAGTTATTAAAGCAAATGACGATCTCACACCTAAACACTATCAGTTCTTTCTGTATCATCTTCTTAGAGCTCTAAAGTACATTCATACAACAATTTTTTTTTTTATATGTTGTTGTGTTGTGCACATAAATGGTCCAGAGGATTCACACAACTCCATGTGGGTTGAATTTTATTTAGAATACTTATAATTCATAATAGTTGGGGATTGCTTTGAGATAGCTCATGGTTTAATGAGTTCACTACATCGCACTGAAGAATAAGCTTGAATTAAGCAACAACAATATTGCATGTTTTACTGAATTAATTGGGATAGAGTGAGATTTCAGAGTTTGTTTTTTTCCTTCATCATCGCCCCAATGTATGCGTTGCCCCAAATTTGGTGGCCCTAACTGGAGTTTTCTCTAGTTATGGAGGCAGTTTACTAGGCCAAATTGTTTTGGCCATATCTTTGGCAAAATTCGACCAAATTGGGAGCAAGAAGAGTCATTTCTGAATGGTATGGAAATTATGGACACATTGAAGCAGGTTTCAAGAGCAGTAGGTGAATGTAAACAAATAAAATTTCACATTTGAGCTAATAGAGAGGCTCGAGCCATGGAAGTTGGACCAAGGAGTTGTAGCCTAGTAGGGGTGAACTCCTTCATCAAAACACTGTGTTAATGGATCAATTGTGATGGTTTGTTGTACTTTTTATTTATTTTGTTCAACATTTATTTTTCATGCTTTATGTTGTTGAATTTAACTTAAAACTCAGCTCATTTACTTGTTTTACACTCATAAACACCAAGGAAACCTATGCAAATAAAGCATAAGTTCAGAAAAATAATTATAAATCTAAAGATGAAATTAGCACAGTAAAACTAACATTCAAATTCATATCACCATTGCATTGAGTTCCTCCATGAGATGACGAAACTTCTGCTGAACTAGGTCCCTGGTGAGCCACTTGCCCTGGTGAAGGAGTTGGCCTGCTTTGAAAAATTGATATAGTTGGATCCTTTTTTTTCGAGTGTTCTTGATCTATGTATCCATGATCCATTCAATTTTGGCTTATTCCATGAAGTCTGGGTTTAACTATGTCGGTGTGCGTTGTTCTGTAATGTCGGATGTGTCCAATAATGGTGGAAAGTATGGCTGAAGGCGAACCATATTGAACATTGGGTGTCGACCAAGGAATGGGGGAATTCTAAGCTCAAATGCATTGTCTCCCATGACCATGATAATGGTGTAAGGCCCATATCAAAGTGGTATGAGCTTTCAATGAGCTCCGGTTAGGAGTTCTTTCTGAAAATGCAACCAAAATTTGTGGCCCACCTGGAACTTGTGTGGCACTGGATGTTCATCATGTCACTACTTGTACTTGGCATTGGATTTCTCCAAGATATTATGGACCTTCTGGTGGACGTGCTGGATCTATTAAATAAATCTGGTTGCTTTATCAGCCTAAAAATACACGTGAGGAGCTTGGCCCGATGCACCCTTTCTACAATAACTCTTGGATCTACCTCTCGATTTAATCATTCTCCTTAACAAAAAATCAATGGATCGACCCATTAGGCAGTGACACATCTGGGGTCAGATCAATGGAGTGATTTACCTAACATTGTAGAGGAACCCCTATGGGTGAGGAGAAAATGTCCTTGTATTCCTCTTTGACTTTTTCCATCTGCTGCTGACATTCATGGGAGCCTTGTTTGGAGGTTTTGGCCACAATATTCTTCTTTTCTTGCGGGCGAATCATAATGAAAAAAAATTTCCTAGTTTGAGAAATAATCTTACTGCAATGCTTTGCAGTACTCAAAGAGATGGCAGAAGGCAGTACTACCTCCGATATCCTGTACAACTTATTTCCCAAAGTAATAATAACATAATGAGGACTAGAATCATGCACATCATGTCACTTCCACAAGTATGGTTCGCCTAATAATACATCAAATATGTCAAAAGGAGAAACATCACACAATACCTCATCTGTTAAGGGCTTGATGCTATACGGAAGGTGACACTGTTGGTTGATGCAAAGATCTCTTCCTTAGTGAAGCCACCCGATGGTATACGACTGTGGGCATGTTGTGGTTGGTAGGTTGGGCCGCTTCATGAACTATGATAAAATGAGGTCCTTTTGGCCTTTGCTATCGACAAGGAATTATAATGGAGAACCCTTCACCCACATCTAGGAATGGAAGAGGCGCTCCCCCTCCTCTGGATCCTCGGGCTCCTCCCTTTGTAACTTGGTGGTGGAAATGGTGGCATTGGGTTCTGCATTAATGATATAGTTCCCTTTTTCATTCCCCTTGTCCAATTCTGACTCAAAATCAAAACATGCATCTAATTCGTATGCCTTCAGTTCGGCCACCAGTGAATGTTTTGCCCGACACTCGCTTGTGTTGTGAGTGGAGCAGTTATGAAATTCACACCACTTCCCCATGTCCTTCTTTAGATTTTTGGTGTTTTTATGAGTCAACCCATTTTGGATTTTCCCCTTTTTATGTGGTTCAGGGGCACCTTTCCTTGGCTTTGGATTCACAGATCCAAAGTCTCGCTTCTTCTGCTTAAATTTTTGCTCAATATTGGTATCATATTGATATGCCATGCCAAGCGAGGTAATGTTGAGGAAATCCATTTTCTCCTGAATGTATCTATGCAAACAACTATATTACTTGAGCACCAAATGTTAATCTGAATCCTTAATACCCAACTTTGTGTGCAGGGTATGGGGAAAATTCTTCAGCTCGGGCATATCTTTATCCCTTTGTTGTCGTAGCGTGGTCAATTGGATGCACTTTTCCTCATAGATCACCATGGGGTAATATTGTTCCTTGATGCCATCTTAGAATGAATTCCAAGTGGGTGTGACCGAGAACAGAGAGGGTTCCCTCTCGTCCTTTTTCTCACAACATTTTTCTCACCAGTATTTGACATGGCGGGCAGATTTGAGGAATGAAAAAGTAATATTTTCTCAGTCGGTGAAATCATGGACCAAGAAATACCCTTCGAGAAAATTCAACCATCTATCTAAGACTTCTACATCCATCTAGCTTTAAAATATAAGAATGTCGAAGTTGACTTGTACCTTGAAAGGATTGGCGCCTCCAGAGTGGCTGCTGAATGCATATGCGTATCTGTTGAAGGATCTCAACAAAGTTATCCATCACCGTGTTCCTTTATTTGTGGAGGGCCTCCTCGAGAAATATTTTGATATGATCTCCTACTCCATCGTATTTATTTTCTTCCCCCATGGCTGACTATTAGTTTTTTCAAGGCTGATCTTGCAAAGGTTCAACTAGATTGAGCCCTAACTCCTTATACGCCAACCTCGTTGGGGACATGCAAAGAAGGATCGAGAAAGAGAAGACTACTCTGATACCACTAATATAGATTTAAGTAGGAACACAAAAAAATAAATAAATAAACATAAATAGAGAGATGTAGTAGAAATAAAACTTCATTTCATTAATATAAAATAACTAAAGTATGCTTACAGACATAATGGACATAAACTAGCTAGGGCGATGGTAGCTTATCTGTGAGAAGAGATGTGGAAGCTACATGCCTATGAAATATGTTACAATGAGGCTCGAAGGCTTATTTATTATTGAGAAAGAATGGAAAACCATAAAAATCCAAAAACCTAACCCTAGGATATGAAACACCAAACTATGGGCCCTGTTGGGGTAAATTGGCACATCAATTCCCTAGGTCGTAACTTTGGCATACGATCTTTGTTTAAATCTCACGATACCTCATTAGAAAGATATATCTGAGGAACACAACTAATGAAATCAAATGTGGAGTTGAATACTCACATTTAACATTTTTTATTTTCTAAAAAAAAGTCATTTACGGCCTCAAAACAACCCCATAGGTTCAGGACCTGAAAAACTACCAAAAATAGTAAATTGTGCTACAATTAAGGAAACTGAAATACTGAAAGAAAAAATGGTGGGGGTCCAAGTGGAATAGGCTAGTGGAAACGAATATCCACCTGGATCAGAGAGACAACACGAAATTTGGTGACAGAGTTCACCCCTCCCGAGCTACATCTTCGGGCCTGCTAACACAATTAGACCACTTCATGGATTCCAATGATAAAGAGTACATAAAGTGTGCTAACAATATGAGTGACTAGTTTCCCATTCAAGGAAACATTCTCTTGCAAATAAATCTCACTCTAAAAAGCATGACAACCTGTAGTCATTCATGAAACAATCAACAAGAAAAGGGCTCTCACATCAAGACCCAGTACTCAATCTAAAAATGAGCATAAAAAGTACAACAATTCCACATTTTAGTACTAAAATAAAGCTTTCCTCAAGAATACATAATGAGAAAAGAGAAACATCAAATTCGCCATATTTTTCATAGATGTTGCAGATACATATGAAGGTTGGAAAACCCCTACAAGGTCCTCTACATGCTCAAAATCTTTCAAAAATGGATGAAAAGCACTAATTGATCCTGGCACCCATAGACTCAAACCTACAAAAAATGTCTTCAAAAGTTCTCCAATTAGAAAAAATAAGTCTCTGTTAAATCCAAAATGTCCAGAACCCCCTATATCGAGTCTTCTTGAGCTCCAAAAGGCCAAAAAATCCTCAAGTTATGGCTCCTTAAGTTTCTTATTAATATCCGCCCTCCAAATTGGATAACCCTGCTAACCGAGGGACAAATCTTCGCTAAATTCCGCTTGAGAGGTGACAATTTCACCCGCCATAGGTGAAAATTGTTAGACCATTAATTTTTCCAATGACACTTATGTGCTAAACTAGGGCCATGTGGTGTGCCATAATCCCAAGGGCTAGGCCAACGGTCCACCCCCGCTGGCCTAGGGGCCAAATATTCCAGGTTGTCGGTCACATTAAAACTGATGTGACTGAGGTCAGTCATGGATAACAATTTGCCCCGCTGTGCTAGACCTATGTCAATAGTTCTATGCCATCAATGTGGTCGGGGGTCAGGGATAATCGCCCACCCTGGCCACTGGGGCCATGTTCCTCTTACACGAGGTCACGTGCAGGTAATACGACCAAAGTTTGGGCTAGTCCCAAGCCCTATGTGCCAATGCTCATTCCATATCTCTCAATCCGATGGGAGGTCCTATGACTAGGGGTTGGGCTTATGTCTAACCCCTCTTCATTTTGTGCCGAGGTTCTATGGTTGCAGGTGACTGGACGTTGGGGCTAATCATCCGACCGTTCTTCCAAAATGCGCCCCAATGAAACTTTAAATAACACTCATGACCCTATGGGTTAAGAAACATAGTGCAGAGGTGTTTTTAAGGTGATGTAGTGTTGTAAGGAAGGTCATGTGTTCGATACCTACCGAGCCCATTTGACCCATTAAAAAAAATTTAGCCAACCATGAGGTGCCATGTGGTGGCCTCTAGTTGGGTCACGTGGCATCCTCTCATTGAACCACCACAACCAAAATTGACCAATAAGAATGCGCCATCCTGCACATGTGCGAGGTTACCACTTGGAAAGATATGATTGGTCCATACATGCCCATTAGGCTTGCTAACATCAACGATACGACTTCCCAGACAGTAGCCAAGCCAATCTACTTGCAAATTGTTATGTTGTCAACAAAAAAATTCACACAACATCAGATTGAGGCGAAATAAGTTTCGTTGGAATTGTAATTAAAAACACTACGACTTGACAACAACTTCAAAAGATTCTTGGCTCTTTCATTGTTTAGCTATATTTTGATCACCAGATCAAATTGTGATCATCCATCAATCTATTCATTAGTATTGAAATTTATGTGTTGGATAATTTCTTCTTGGATGAAGTCTAGAAATATCTCGTGGGTGTCACTGACTAAATGGGCTCTTGCTTCTGCTAGCATTGGTCAATTTATCCTAGCATAATTATTTAGACACATTTTGGATATTTTTCTCCCACCACTCATAAATATCTTCCAAACTCAACATCTACGCATGCATACTTTTTTCATACTTAAGTTCATATACTACTGACAATAGAACCAATTTTGTAATTTTAGGATAAGTGAGAGAGAAACATACAATTCCCTCTAATATCAACTCTCTTTGTTACATAAATAAACTATTTATTTCATATGCTTCAGTTACAAGGTAATTATAGATTTCTAACTACCTTGGTCGATTGAATCAACTTGCATGGTTGATTGACTTAAATTCTAACTTGGTTAGTTGATCTGATTTGCGTGGTTGAATATGTTGTGTAACCAGCTCCAAAAATAGAAGAAAAGAGATATCAACGCCTTATAAATGAGCCACTTCGAGGGGGCAACCTCCAATACATTACATAAATGAACAATTCTTGGATGATACAAATGAACAAAACCTCCTTCTATATATAGGAGTCCATGGGGCCACAATATAATCCTAGTGGGAGCCTAATATGACCCTAGCCGACCTAACAATAATAATGTAGGCACAATAATAACAATATGGGGGTTATGGGGGTACAATAATAACAATAAGGGGGGCTACTAACATAATAAGGGGCTACACTATTAATATAGGGACTTAACATGCCCCTCTCCTTCAAACAAGTGTTGTCCTCAACACTTGATTATTTCTTGATGCTTCTGTATAAAATTCTCATCCTCCCATGTGAAATATTCTACGGGAAAGTTCTTCCACTTGCTGAGATACTTTGAAATTGATCGTACTTTTCGAGTTCTTGTTTCTATGACTGCTTCATAACTTCTTTCGATGTGATGTTGATCTTCCTATTGTTTTATTAGATTCTGCACCAAAGTTGGTTTATCCTTTGAGAGTTGGAGAACTTGTTGTTGATGCTCGCTGTGATCTTCCACTAATTTATCATCCATATTAGCTATTATTTTATCCTTCAAACCATCCAACTTAGCCTCCATTTCTTCTTTTAAACCATCTATTTCATCTTCGATTGCTCTTCGTAAGATCGAAACTTGTTGCGCTTGGTACCGTAATTTTGATATCTCATATTGCAATTCTTCCTCCTCATGCGTCATAGTATAGCTTTCTGAGGGCTTAATGGGTATGGAATTATTTTTAGGTGCCATTTTAGAATCCAATATTGATACCTATTCTACAATATTCCCTTGGAATCAATTCAACTTGATTCTTCAAACAAGACTTATGCAATTCGGAAAAAGAATACACACCTTTTACTTGCTTTCGAGGAGCTCGATATTGAAATTAAATTATCTCTGTGATTAAGGCCCTTCAATATTTGAAATTAAGCACTGAAGTCACCCTATGAATTCTCTTTTTAATGCCATAGGTATGACCTAATTTGGATTCTTCAAGACAAAGTTGTGTCCAATCTCTCACAATGACCTAATTATGGACTGGTTCAGTAGAGCGAACTTGTACGACTTGCCACGCGTCACTGTTTCGTCCTTTGTCTCTGAAATTGATAGCCAAGAGACTACAGTCTGTGTACTTGCAACCAATTTTTACGGCACTCCAATCCAATGCCCAGAGAGGGATTTATTGAACTTTTCCCACGATCACCTCTTTGAGATGCAATTCAGGAGCCTGAAAAAGCACTACCTTCCACATATCATATCTCCAAAAATATTGTGAACCAAGCTCTGAAATTTTTTTACAAATTTCCTCCGGATTTCAGATTTCCACCATACGAATTTCAGATTCTGAACCTTCGTAGAAAAATTTTTATAGCGCAAATTCCACGATGACCTTTTTAGGAGCCTGAAAAAATACCTAACTTCCACAGATCATATCTCCGAAAATATTGCGAACCAGGCTCTGAAATTTTTGGACAATCTTCCTCAGGATTTCGGCTTCACACCCTAAAAATTTCAGCTTCTGAAACTTTGTAGAAATTTATAGCACAAATGCCACGATGACCTGTTTGGAGCAGCGAAACCCTAGAATCCAAAGCTCTGATACCAAATGTTGTGTAACCAGCTCCAAACATAGAAGAAAAGAGATATCAACGCCTTAGAAATGAGCCACTTCGAGGGGGAAACCTCCAATACATTACATAAAATGAACAATTCTTGGATGATACAAATGAACAAAACCTCCTTCTATATATAGGAGTCCATGGGGCCACAATATAATCCTAGTGGGGCCACAATGTAATCCTAGCCGACCTAACAATAATAATGTAAGTGCACAATAATAACAATATGGGGGTTATAGGGGTACAATAATAACAATAAGGGGGGCTACACTAACATAATAAGGGGCTACACTATTAATATAGGGACTTAACAGAATAACTCACACTTTGACTTGATATTCGACAAACTTTGAATGTTTGTTATAGTTGATTGAGTCCACTAGCCCTTCCAACAATACCCATAACTTTATCAATTACATATTAGTAAAAATCCTCAATTTCGTTGTACTTATAGCACCAAAATTCCAAGTAATGATTGTGGACATAGGTACCATAAATTGGTTAGGAAAGTTCCATAGTATTAAGTTGAATATGGTGGATTATTTATAGGATATTACCGTGATTGTAATACAAATTGATGGTGCTAATGTGGTATTAGGGGGTCCAATGGATAGAATCATTAGGAATAGTGACCCTTGATTTTTAAGATCTTTTCATGGGATTTTCCTTAGAAGGAAAGGAAATTGATGCTAGAGGTATCCAAGGGAAACTCCCTAAAGTGATAAGATCTAATAGAATAGTAAAATTACTCAAAAATGGACCCCTCGTGGCGTAATTACACAATCATGCTCATTATATATTCAAACATCTTGGAAATCTTAAGGGGGGGGGTGAATCAAAATTTAAATATTTTTAACTATTTTTATCTTTTAAAACATTTGATGCACATAAATCATGAAGCACATATCTTTACATAAGAAACAATTATAAATTTTTTCTTTGTAAATAATTTGTAAACTTACTTGTGCAAAATAAGCACAAACTTACACCTTTCGTAGGCACTAATTGTAATATCCCTGGTGAAAATTCCATGTAATAAAAGTTAATAAAGGAAAAATAATAGCTATGGTTATAAGACACTTATTCCAAGTTGAATGTTGGGCAAAAACATCCTAGTGTGAGTGATCATTTGGTTTATTATGGCTAAGGAAATTGCAAAAGGCAATGACAAAGTCTTTGGAAAGGAAAGGTGGCATTAATTGGAACTTTTTTATGAAAATAATGGAAAATAGGAGGAAAATGAAGGAAAAATAATGGAAAATTGAAGAAAATAGAAGCCTCATTAATAAAAAGTATTTTGAGGATAATTTGGTACCTTTTTTCAGTTCATTTTTGGAGCTCTCTCTCTATTCTATCTCTCTCTCACTCTTGGAGACTTAGAGTTTTCTTGGAGCACTTCAGATTTGGATCAAGAAAGGAAAGAAGGAAAATAGGAATACAATATCAAGCAAGGAAGAGTAGGATCAATCGACTACTGTGGGTTTACTTGTAGGTATCAATTTGCATGTGTGATTTCCTTGATATATTTGGCATGCATGGTTATGCATGTGTTTCTTGGTTCTCTTACTGTCATTGTCATGGGTTTTTCCAGGTGTGACAATGTTCTTCATCCTTTCCTTTGCATTTTCGGATAGCCATGATGTGATAGGGTTCTCATGTTTTGGTTGAGATGGATTTCCAGATGGATTCAAAACTAAGTGGGGTGATCTCTAAATGAATGAACACATGGCTTAGTGATCCATGAACTAGACTATGGATTGCGGTAAAGCTAGTGGCCTAGTAAACCTTGAATCGAACTATGGGTTGCGGTAAATCCAAATATTGTGTGCCTCGGTGGGCCTAGGAATCCTAGACCAATGAATGGCGGGATATATGGTAAATCCTATAGGTGTGTGCCCTCATTCAGGTCCAATGATCTGGTGGGGATTGTCGTAAATCCTAGAGGGTTGAGTCTCGATCAGGCCTAGTAATACTCGATCGGTGAATGGCAGGATATATGGTAAATCCTAGAGACTAGAGGCTTTATTAGGCCTAGGGATCCTCGACTGTTGTATGGCGGGATGTACGGTAAATCATAGAGACTAGGAGATAGGAAAAGTCCTCATGGTGTAGGTGGAGAAATCTGGTGGAATCCATGCTTGTTTAGGGCCTAGTGATCCAATATGGATTGCAATAAAGCCTAGTTCTATTGATGAGGCTGAGGTAGTTTAGCCTTGGGAAGCCCTGCTTGATTTTGGTTATGAATCCCACATTCATGCTTGGAATATGGCATGGGGGTGATTGGTTTCTGAGAGATTTGATTCAACCAATCTATTGTTGGGTGGAGCGTGGAAGTCCCAAACCTGGTTGGCTTATGCATTCATTAATAAGAGTCCCGTATTGGTTCATATGTGGCATTTATGGTTGTTGTATCCTTATTATTTATGTTGTTTATATTCTGGTTATGAGTATGTTTTATGATGGTGATGATGTATGGCACTCATCATGTTTTGATTTATAAATGAATATATGACCTAATAGATGATAATGCAGCTAATGTGATAATGCATTAATGATTCTTAGCCATTTTTAGATAAGTATGAGACCCCTATGCTCAGAAATGTTATTGTGACTTGTAGATTTCATATTTGTGACATGTTTGACAAAATTATTCTCATGGCTATTAGGGTTCAAGTCATATCAGTGATAAATTTTTTGCACTAGTATCTTTGTCTCATTTTTATGTAGCATCTCTGAAGCTTTCATAAAGTTCTAGGTAGTGGCCTAATTCCTAGCCCTAA
Source organism: Pinus albicaulis (assembly GCA_034641835.2). NCBI lineage: Eukaryota > Viridiplantae > Streptophyta > Pinopsida > Pinales > Pinaceae > Pinus > Pinus albicaulis. The sequence goes on along the minus strand of CM076570.1, from coordinate 330,625,641 downwards.
AAAAGTGGCAAAAAATTCAGGGTCGTTGACACAAAACTAGCTAAAAAAGTCCATAGTCATTGGCTTTCCCTTGCTATGGGAGCAACTAGAGGCCTAAATTCACATGCATGGCTTATCAAGGGAGTGAATACAGATTTATATTAATGAAAATCTAATTTTTCTCAATGGTCGGTCACCTGGAAGGGTGGATTGGCTCCTGGATGTTCTATAGCATGTGTGGAAAGTCAATTTGGCTTGTTTTATCAGTTCCACTTCCTTAAATATACATGGGAATTTAAATCACATCACAGTAGCCTCTCATCGCATGTTTACCCTAGAGGACCAAGTAGCTTGGGTAAATGTGGGAGGAGGGTGTTAAAAATTGTATTAGAGCATGGTTCACCTCTTGTACTGGATGGGCGATGCGTTGGTCATGAATTCATGTCAGTTAGATATGTGTTCCTTATACTTACGCTCTATGATATGGTTGCATATGCATGGTTGTGGTCATGGTTTTAGTGGTGTCTCCATGTGAAAGTTGATGGTGTTGTTGAGGAATGTGTCGTCATGAGTGTATGATTAGTTATGAATTGTTTATGCATGTTGGTGTTTTCATCTTGTCAAACATACATTGATATGGTTGCATTTGCAATGCATGAGGTCATGAGGTGTGGTTTATAGGGTCATGCATTGATGACTGGAATATGGTTAGGATGGTATCTATATGTTTTTATGATTATGTTTATACATGTATTGCGCTAATCTAGTTGACCTTGTAGATGAGGTATCCTCCCCGAATTATACTTAGGTACGTTGGTTTGTTTAATATTTGGTTTAGTTGACATAGTATGCCTTCAAGGAAAGAGATCAAATATGAATAAAAATATGGCAGACTATAGTTCATGAGATTCTCCTTATTGATCAGATGAGCAGTGTGGTGTTTGACACTCTTCTGACTTAGTAGACGCATTGATAAGTTTGAAGGAAGAAATAAGAATTTGTAAAGTAAACAATGACAAAACAATGCAAGCACAAGAGAAAAAGCCAGAAGTTAATTCATTAATCCTTCAGAGTTTGTCAGAATTGTAGAGACAGGGTCCACTTTGGATCATCCATAGGTAGGAGGATATGACTAATGGGGAATATTGCAGTAGTTTGAACGGTGGTCACAAGTTGGATAGGGATGACACAATTAGAGATGGTAGACTCTTGGATATTCCAGATAGGAGAGGTGATGAACATAGATACTATTCAACTAGTTATGGTTCTGACAGGTAATCTGATCATCATCATTATTAGCCTTACAGGAGGAGTGTTAGGGGATATTTTTCGGATGAGTTTAAGAAAGATAAGCCACATACCTTTGATGGAGATTTGAAGAAGCTTGAAGACACAGAGGATTTGGTTACTTGACATGGATAAGTTCTTTGAGTTGCATGAGTATACAAAGAATATGAAGGCCAGAATAGATATCTTCAACCTCAAAGGGAAATAACACATATGGTGGGAAGATGTAAAACAGGTTACAGACATCATGACAAAATGCTTAAGTTGGAATGAATTAATGATACCCTTCAGGAAGAAATACATGTGAGAAAGGTACGACGATAGTAAATCCAAGGAATTATATGAGCTTAAAATGGGATCGATGACAGATGAGGAATATACTACCAAGTTCCTGGAGTTTTTGAGGTGTGTACCATATCTTAAAGATGAAAAGGATAAAATTTAGAGATTTTTCAGTGGATTTCCATTATAATTTAGAGATCGGATTGAGTGTGATGATCCTTGGTCACTTTAGGAAGTTATTGGGAAATTGAATCATTGTTATGAGTGGTCAAAGCATAAGAATGAATCTCAGCAAGGAATGAAAGGGAAATATAAAGGTAGAGGTAAATGAAAACTGAAAATAACAAGGCCTCAGAATGGAGAAGAGAAAGAGAATGTTGCCTCGTATAAGAAGTTAAATGTAGCTTGACTGGGACATGGGTCACAAAAACAAAATAGAGGTGATGGTACAATATGATTGGAGTGTTGGTCATGTGGTAAGGAACATCTTAAAAGGTATTTTCCACAAAATCATGGTGGTAGGCCTTAGATCTATAGTGCATAGGAGGCAAAAAACTGTTTGGGATGTTGGGCAAATAATTTCTTGTATCTATGCAGCACTGGATAATAGGAAAGAAGATCATCATGTATCTATCATTGATATGGATGATACGATTTGTGATCAATTTGTTTCAATTTTGATTTACCATGGATATAATTAAAATTATGTTAACCCTGACTTGGTGGTTAAGTGTGGTTCGAATAAATAAGTTCATGCAGAATATTGGTTAGTGTAGTTGGCTACAAGTACCAAGAAGAGAGTTCATCATTGTGTAAGAGCTTGTGCATTTGAGTTGAATGGTATGCCTAGATCAACACATTTGAATGTATTACCATTAAGTTCATATGGTATGCTTTTGGGTATGGATTGGTTATATCTTCATAGGACCAAAGTGCACTATTATGACAAATCCATTGAGTGCTTGGATTACAATGGAGAACATAGAATTTTGTAGGGTAAGAATAAATAAACTTCAGTTAGGATGGTGACAACTATGCAGGCAAAGCACAATCTCAGAAAAGGGTGTGTGTTATTTGCAATACACATTTATAGTGATAAAGGTAAGGAGGATGAGGATGCCGAGATATTGAGCAGGTATCCGATCTTACAACAATTTCAGGATGTGTTTCCAATAGAGATCTCAGAGTTTCTTCCTTGCAGGGAAGTGGATTTTTGTATTGAGTTGGTACCAGGGGAAGCACTAACATCAAAGGAACTGTACAAAATGATCACTCTAGAGTTAGTTGAGTTGAAGTTGCAGTTAAAGGAAATGCTTGACAAGGAATACATTAGGCCAAGTGTATCACCGTGGGGTGCACTAATATTTTTTGTGAAGAAGAAGGTTATGCCTCGATTACAGGCAGTTGAACAAGGTGACTATCAAGAAAAAATATCTGTTTTCGAGGATTGATGAATTATTTTATCAGTTAAATGGAGCATAAGTGTTCTCAAAGATCGATCTGAGATCGAGATATCATCAGGTACTCATCAAGGAAGAGAATAATTATCATACCAGGTATGGGAAATATGAGTTTGTTGTAATACCATTTGGTTTGATTAATGCTCCAACTACCTTTATGTGCTTGATGAATAGTGTGTTTCATCCTTATCTAGATAATTTTGTTATTGTATTCATTTATGACATCTTGATATATCCTAAGAATGAGGAGTAACATGCTAAACATTTAGCAACAATGTTGAGATTTCTAAGAGAGAATATATTGTATTTCAAGCTTAGAAAATGCAGTTTCTTTTAGACATAGGTACATTACTTGGGACATGTTGTATCCAAGGAAGTCATAGCAGTAGATCTAGAAAATATAAGGTATATCATGGAGTGGGCATCTCCTAGAAATGTGGATGAGGTAAGATCATTTATGGGGCTAGTAGGTTATTATAGGAGGTTCATCAGGAACTTCTCTCAGATTGCATGTCTTATTACGTCAGTGTAGAGGAAAGGTAAGAAATTTGAATGGAAATAGGAATGTGAAATTAGTTTTGAACATTTGAAGTGGTTGTTGAAAAATGTTCTAGTGTTAAAGATTGCTGATCTGGACAAAGAGTTTGTAGTGTGTACATATGATTGCAAGAGAGGACTTGGTGGAGTCCTTATGCAAAAGGGATAGGTAGTATTCTATGAGTTATAGAAATAGAATGAACACAAGAAAAATTATCTAACACATGATCTTGAGCTGGCAATGATCATCCATGCGTTGAATATGCGGGGGAACTATATTCTTGGTAGGAGGTTTGTATTGATGAGTGATCATAACGGGTTGAGATACTTGTTTGACCAGTTGAATCTAAATTCCATGCAATCTAGATGGTTGGCCATGATAAGCGAGTTTGAATTTGAGATAAAGTACATTAAGGATAAAGAGAACAAGGTTGCATATGCTCTTAGCAGGCGAATATAACTAAATCACATTGCAGCTATGAGTTCTTATGGGAAAAATATACAGGGTCAGATCTTACAGGGAGGTCAACAGGATGACATGTATAGAGGTCTTAGGAATAAGTTACAACAAAGTACATGTACAAGTACAAGTAGTGGTACAAGTAGAGGTGGTGGTAGAGGTGAAGGTACAAGTGAACATGATGTGGACTATCATCTCTCAGAAAACAGAATGATCAGATTTAGGGATATGATATATGTGCTAGACAATAGTTAGCTCAATAAGACTATCTTGAGAGCGTTTCATGCGAAACCGTATTCATTTCACCTAGGATATCAAAAGACATTGAAAACAGTGAAGAATTTCTACTATTGGCCGAATATGAAGAAGGATGTGGAAGATTTTGTGGCTAGATGTTTGGACTGTCAACTAGTAAAGGTAGAGTGTAAACATCCAGATGGATTACTACAACCGATTATGATTCTAGAGTTGAAATGGGAGGTAATTTACATGTAATTAATCATAGGTTTGTTGAGGACATATAGACAACATGGTTGTGGTAGACAAGTTGAAAAAGATAACATATTTCATTCCAGTAAAGACTACTTATTCATCTAGTGACGTAGCGCAACTATTCATTATATATGTGGTCAGATTACATGGTGTTCTGAAGAACATTGTGTCATACATGGATGCTAAGATCACTTCCAAATTTTGGAAGGATTTGTTTTCAGGTTTAGGTATAGAGTTGGCCTTCATCAAAACTTATCATATGTAAATAGATGGACACACAGAGAAGGTCAACAAGATATTGTTGGACATGTTGAGGATGTATGTGACGCATCAATAGAGGATATGGGAGGAATACCTTCCGTTGGTTGATTTTTCTTACAATTTTTTTAACCGAGAGTCATAAGGATGAGTCTGTTTGAGGTATTGTATGGGTGGCGTTGTAATACTCCTATCAGTTGGAGTGTTCCGGTGAATAGGGTATTAATTGGACCAGACATGTTAGCATAAATGGAAGATGAAATGCAGGTAATCAAGAAGAATCTAAAGGAAGCATAGGACATTCATAATAGCTATGAAAATCAGAAAAAAATTGCTTAAAGAGTTTCAGGTTGGGGAACAGGTGTACTTTCGCATCAATCCCAAGAATATCTCCTTGTGGATTGGATCATGTGCCAAGTTGGCACCTCAATTTTGTGGACCTTTCAAGATTATTGAAAGGATTATACCAATAGCATATCAAATTGCACTGCCTCCGACAATGAAATTACATGATGTTTTCCATGTGTCATTTCTTAAGAAGTATGTTAAAGATGTTGATCATGTGATTGATCGGTCTGTATTGAAGGTGGAGCCTAAAGGAGAATTCTAGCCAGAACCACAGTATATTTTGCAGCCTAAAGGAGAATTCTAGCCAGAACCACAGTATATTTTGCAGAGAAATATTCTCATGCTCTGGAAACGAGTAATCGAGTAGGTTAAAGTGCAGTGGAGGAAGTTTGGGCCCGATGAAGCTACATGGCAGATGGAAGATCAAATGCGGGCTATGTATCCTTATCTATTTGCTGGTTAAGCGAATGTCCCTGGTATATGATTTGGTGTGATGTTTTGGTATATGTACATATGTAAATGGATGTAAATGCCTCCATGAGTTGTGTTATAAAGCTCCAATAAGTGGCATGGGTGTCATGTTATTATGATTTCCATGTTGTTATGTGGTCTCTTCTCAGCAGGTTGATCATCGTAAATACTTCAAAGAGCTAAGTTATAAATCTCGATGGGAATTATATTTTTATTTCAGCACTATTGTTGGTTGTAAGCATCGTTGAACACCGAGAACGGTGATCCCCCAAGGGGGATGGTTCTGTAATAGCCCTGGTGAAAATTCCATGTAATAAAAGTTAATAAAGGCAAAATAATAACCACGGTTATGGGACACTTATTCCAAGCTTAATGTTGGGAAAAAACATCCTAGTGTGGGTGTTCATTTGGTTTATTATGGTTAAGGAAATTGGAAAAGGCAATGGAAAATGCTTTCAAAAGACAAAGTGTCATTAATTAGCATTTATTTACGAAAATAATGGAATTAGGAGAAAAATAAATTGAAAGGTCACAGGTTCCACGTGAGAAGGAAAACGAAGGAAAAATAATGGGAAATTGAAGAAAATAGAGGCCTCATTAATAAAAATGATTCTCAGGATCAGTTGGTACCTTTTGTCAGTGTAACCTTTTGTCAGTTTAGTTCTAGAGCTCTCTCTCTATTCTCTCTCTTACGCAATCTTGGACACTTAGAGTTTTCTTGGAGCACTTTAGCATTGTATCAAGAAAGGAAAGAAGGCAAAGAGGAATAAAAGATGAAGCAAAGAAGAGTGAGATAAAGTAGCTATAACATGTTTAATTGTAGATATCAATTTTCATGTGTGATTTCTTTGCTATATTTAGCATGCATGATTATGCATGTGTGCTCTTGGTTCTCTTGTTGTCATTGGCATGGGTATTGCCAGGTGTGACAGTTTTCTTCATAATTTCCTTTCCATTTCCGAATAACCATGGTGTGATGGGGTTCTCATGTTTTGGTTGAGCTAGATTACTGGATGGATTTGAAACTGAGTGCGGTGGTTTCTAAATGAATGAAAACTTGCCTAGTGATCCCTAAACCAGAATGTGGACTGCGATAAAGCCACTGGACTAGTAACCCTTGAACTAGAATGTGGGTTGCGGTAAAGCAAGGTATTGTGTGCCTCGGTGGGCTTAGGAATCCTTGACCGGTGAATGGCAGGATATACGGTAAATCCTAAAGGTGTGTGCCCTATTTCAGGTCTAATGATCAGGTGGGGATTTTGATAAATCCTGGAGGGTGTAGTCTTGATCAGGCCTAGGAATCCTCAACCAATGAATGGTGGGATATACGATAAATCATGGATACTGAAGTCTTGATTAGGCATAGGGATCCTTGATCGTTGTATGGCAGTATGTATGGTAAAGCATAGAGACTAGGAGACATGAAAATTCCTCATGGTGTAGGTGGATAAATCTGGTGGCATCCATGCTTTTTTAGGGCCTAGAGGTCCAGTGTGGATTGTAGTAAAGCCTGGTTCTATTGATGAGGGTGAGGTGGTGTAGCCTCGGGAAGCCTTGGTTGATTTTTGTTATTAGTCCCACATTCATGCTTGGAATATGGGACGAGGGTGATTGTATGAAGAAATATTTGGTTAAGCCAATCTATGGTCGGGAGGAACATGGAAGTCCCAAACTTGGTTGTCTCATGCATTCAATAATAAGAGTTCCTTTCCTTGGTATTTTATGTGAAAATGTATTGGTTCATATGTGGCATTTATTTTTGTTGTATCCTTATTATTTTTGTTGTTTATGAGTATGTTTTATGAAACTGATGATGTATGGATCTCATTATGTTTTGATTTATAAATGAATGCACAATGAATATATGAACTAATATATGACAATGAAACTAATGAGATAAGGAATCAATGATTCTCAGCGATTCTAATATAAGTATGAGACCCCTATGCTCATATTTGTTATTATGACCTGTATATCACATATTTTTGACATGTTTAATGAAATTCCTGTCATGGCTAATAGGGATCTAGTCAAGTCATTGATAAAATGTTTGCATTAGTACCTTTGTCTCAGTGTTATGTATCATTTCTAAAGTTTTCATGAAGTTATAGGAAGTGGTTTGAGTCATGGCCCTAAAAAAGTGGCACAAAATCTAAGGTTGCTTACATGGAACTAACTAGAAAATTCCATAGTCGTTGACTTTCCCTTGTTGCGGGAGTGACTAGAGGCCTAAATTTGCATGCATGGCTTGTAAAGGGAGCAACTTGGGAGTTAGATCATTGAAAATATAAGTTTCCTTAGTGTTTGGTCACCTGGAAGAGTGGGTTGGCTCCTGGAGGTTATGTAGCGTGTGTGGAAGGTTAGTTTGGTTTGTTTTATTAGTTCCATGTTCTTAACTATACTTGGGGATTTGAATCACATCATAGTAGCCTCTCATCACATGTTTACCTGAGAGGACCAGGTATCTTGGGTAAATGTGGGAGGAGGGTGTTACACCAAACTACATGATATTTCATTCCCCTAGCTAAGCACCAACTTAACAAATTTGTGCACCAACATAAAGAAGACACTAATCACCCCCATCTAAGCACCATCTCAACAAGCTATAGGCACCAACCTAAATATTCAATTTTTTCCTTGGATCTATCATCAATAACTTCTAGTCATCAACATAAATTTTAGTGATTTGTCATCTAACGATGCAACCCTCGGGTTTAAACCTTAAATCTTAATAATATCCAATGGGATTCCTAACATGGATCTTTAGAATTGAACTCCTACATGTCAATTCTCTTTATTTGATCAAAAAGAGGTATACCCATATGCCAAAATTGAACTTCATCAACTCTTGTTGTTTGTTTTTCAAATATCCTTTTTTAGGATTATTATATGTTCAAAGAGAAGACCTATCAACCTAGTATCCTATACTCAACACTATATATTTGTTTTGCTACATAGGGATTTTTAATGCACTTTGAACCAAATAAGCCTTTACAACCTTGAAGGTTTGCTTCCTATGGCCTATCAAACTTTGTAATAAACACTCACCTTATGTAGCCCACATGCCTATCACAAAATTGTCCATGATATCACTGTTCTTATTTAATATCTATCCACGATAGGTATCGACCCTATAATCACCTTAACATCACAACTACTTCATATAACATCTCCCTTAACACTTCCTTAACCAACCATACTCAATCTCCAAAGATCCTTGTAATATTTCTCCAACAAATATTAGCCACCTCAAATATTAAATGAGAACTTGGTCAATAATAAAACTAAAACTTAAGCCACAAAATAGAGTTGAACTTGAACTTAAAAACACTAAAAAACAACCTTCAAATTGATCCTAAACTTGGCCTTCGGTGTACCTAAACTTAGACCTTAAACCAAACCTAAATTCAACCTTCAAAATTCTCAGACTTGACCTTCAAAATAGGCCCGAACGTGACCTTCAAACACTAGAATTTGGCCTACAAAACAAACCTAAAACTCTTCCTCAATAGGACTAAATCGTGGCCTTCAATAGGGATAAAAATTTGGTTCAAAAAGGTTGAAACTTGGTCTCTAGGGTAGATCAGTAATTTTGTTCCTAACCAGGACCAAAAATTTTCCCAAAGAGTGCCAAACACTTCCCACAAAAAACCTCTCTAACACGAGTTCACTTCACTTCGTTCATGAAGTATGAAACTAGAAACTACTCCTTCAATTTCTTAGAAAAACATGAATTTGATTGAGAAATTAAGTCCTAGGTTCCTCCATGTAATTCCTATATTTAGTGTGTTTGATCCTTTTGTCGCCAAAAGCTACGACAAACAACCTCCAAAATTTTGCGTACACTCAAAGTTTGGAGCCTACAGTGGATCTTGCAATCGGTTGTTCCATAGTCACTTACTGGTCAACTGATGATTTTGAGCTCCCACTTGGATTGGAAGTGTTGAAACATCACTTGCACACACATGCCCAATTTGCAATAAGTTCATGCTCACATTATTCTACGCAAGCTTGGAAAAGCATAGTATGTTCCATCAGGACTGTACTTGTGCGATGTCCAATCCATGTCAACAATCTGTGCACATTGATAACTTAAGTTTCTCACAGTCTAGCTGTGTTGTACTTGCATTTCAATGAGTTTTTCAAACTTTCGCTTTCGCAAACCATTGTTTTCACGAACGTCGTTTTCATGTTTTTGGTTATATTTTTCTCTTACCTTTACTATAATTAGTTTCATTTTCATGTTATATTTTCTTTAGCATGTGTTACTTTCGCTTTCATCCACATATCACAAGAGTCATTCATACTTTAGCAATTGGTGTCTTTTTGCATGTTAGTTTTCGCACGATGTATGTGTGCTTTGTCTGGTGGTTTTAAGGGGTTATATTTGTGTGAATGAGTTTTTCTAGCCATGTAAACATTAGTTGCACCCATTCCAAAAGTTTTAAGCGTTGTCGCAAAAGTGTCTCTATGGTCGTCACAAAGTGTATCTTTCATGTGACACTTGTCGTAATGTTGTCACGCAGAGGGAAATGATTTGTTCATGTGTTTCAGATGATTTAAGTTGTCGATTCGTCAAAATATTAGAAGTGTGTGATCACATTCAAGGTTTATAACGGTTCACATTGATCTCACCTCTCCCACACTTAGCCATTTTCAGAAAAAATTCCCAACCAAGAAACTTAGCTTCACCCAACCAGGAAAATTATATTCGAATGTATTTTAAAATGGAATTCCAAAGGATACACATGGAATATGAAGAGTCATGCAAGTTTAAAAGTCATAGGAAGTAAAATAGTCATGAGATTAATCAAAAAGTCACAAGGAGGGTGACACATCACCCCTTGGTTATGTATACACACTCATTGTATGAAAAAGGACTTTTTCACCTTGACTCCTCCCACAAGGAATTAGAGAGATGAGTTGGTTCTGTTGAGGAGCAAGGAGTGGCTCCAATGCTCCACTACTGGAGCTAGTGGTGTTCATTGTATACATGTGTCTTAGAACTTTCACTTAATATTAGAAAACCTATGTGCCAACATGTTCTTTATGTATGGATTATGGATATTTGTAAGACTATTCTGTGAATGTTTATAATTCATGTTTGCTTTCATCTGTGCTAAATCAGTTGAACTATTTCATTTATTTTGGTATTTATCATATTGAGAATTTGTTGTAATTTATATTATCGATGCTGCATCCTTGTGTACTATTCCACTAGATATTAGACATGTCTTCCTTGTCATATTGGTTTCAATGAACCTCACATCTTTATGGACTATTTTTCTTGATGTTGTACAAACCTTTATTGTTCATGTGTGTCTCTACTAGGGTAGTACTACTAATTCTCTCTTAGAGGCTCACTTTTCCTCCCCTATGCGGTGAAATAAATTTTACACACATGATCGAACACTCAACAGGCACACCCCCCTTACTTTTCGAAGTCACATGTGCACTCCTATCTCTTTCTAACAATCACATTAAAGGAAAAAGTATAAGAATACATGGAAACTAGGTCGATATTCTGGATGGGGATCCTACTCCAAATGGTGTGAGGTGTAATTGGAAATTCACATCGGGGAGCCCCCTTCGTTGTCAGATTTTCAACACCGTCAACAATGGTGCAAGAAGGAGGGCTAGATGACAGATTGTGCCCATTGAGCCTAGTTTGAATCTCTTATTAAAAATATCTCTTTCCCAAATCATAATCCCAGGATGTTTTTATAAAGGGCTTAATATTACCACCCATGTGGAAGTTATTCATAACCTGTCCCAATTTAAGTTTGATGGTGAGGGTAAATTCACTTTTCGTGAACATCTATTTCAATTTGTCCATTTTTTGTTTTCTAACAAAATATATTGCAAAAAATGTCATTGCTAGATTACTCACCCTAAAATTTGAAGGTCATGCTAATTGATGGTGTCATACATTACCCGTTTCTTCTATCCATTCATTCGACCAACTTGCAAAGGAGATTCATAAATCATTTGATAGGTATAATCACCCAAATGTTTGTAGAAGTATCAATCTCTTAAGAATGAAGCCTAATGAATCAATTGAGGATTTGTTTGATGGATTCCTTCACCTTTGCTATGAAATTCCGAAGGAAGATATGAATTGGGATTTCTTGAAATAAGAATTTGAGTTCTTGGTTCTTATAACTTTACATGGTGAACTTGAACCCCCTGATTTTCCCACTCCCCTAACTCTTGTGAATCATGAGACACCTCTAATTCCATAGGAGGAACCTACCATTCCTTTTATTCCTTTTCCTCCTCCTTTTATAGTTACAATGAGGGTGCCTTCTTATGATGATAACAATGTTGGGAGATAAGCTAATAAAATTCCTAATCTATCTTTTGATTCTTCGTCCACTTTTCATAACTCAAATTCAATGGAGGAAATTCCATAATGTCTCATGAAAACTATGGTGAAGGATAACTCCTACATTTCGCAAGATGATGTTACTGTTCATAACTCTAGTCTTGAATCTGATATGGATTTATGTTATACTCTATCTTCTATAGGCCATGACTCTTTGTACCATGATCCGCCTGAGAAATCTGTTCCACCAGCTAGTTTTTCATACACTCTTGATTTTCCTGTTGTTGGTTCAAATTGCAATCAAATATAAGACAGTCACATTACATAAATAGAGGAGAAGGAAGGTGAAGAGGTTTTCAATCTTTCTTCTATTTTCAAAAATCCCCCATATGAATATGATGTGCTTCCATTCTTGGATGATTTTCAATTTACTAATCTCGGTAGTGAATAAAATGTAATCAATTATTTTTCGATCAATTCGTAGCCCTGGGAAAAAATTGTTCTAATGATCAAAATCACTCTTTTCATTCTAATTTTAGGTGTCCCATTTGAATTTTTTATTTCATTGCATTAGGTCATGCTAAAAATTGTTTCACTGATGGTAGTCCTAGTCATAAAATTTCACTCTCCCTAAAAAAAAACTCACATTTGTTGGCCCACCTTCATGTATGGCTGAGCATAAAAACACCTTTGAAAAGCTCATTTCACTATGTTTTATCTCATTCAAAGTCAATCAATGAAGTTAGGTCATTCAAGGTCCCATTAGGTCATTAGGTTTCAATGTTAAAGGTCCAAAAATGCACCATTTTATCCGAATAAGTTCAGAAAAATGTGTGAGAGTGACTCAATAAACATTTCAATTTCATCTACAGAAGATTATCAACATGAAAATATGATATTTTTAAATTTGTAATTTTTATTTTTATGATTTTCATATAAAAATATATTTTTTATATGAAAACATAGATGTAATTTATTTTTAATTTTTATGTAATTTTATGCTTCCTATATGTAATAATTTCAATCCCTAGCTGCCAACTCAAAACACACATGCCAAACTAAAAGAGAGAAGTATCAAACTCCAGCAACTCCATCCCGCAAGAGAGAAAAATCAGATGAAAGGGTAATCAAAAAATGTTTCAAAAAAGTGAAAAAAGACATTAGAAATTGGGTTTTTAAATTCAAATACAAATTCACTTTTATATTTATGACTAAAAGAAATAAATTAAAATTCATTTGCCACCTCCAAGTATCAAGCCAGCACTCCAAGAGACAAAAATTTTGAAATTCTGAGCGAAATTGGCAAAGGAGTAGAAATCGAGGGTGCAAACCCTGAAGTGAGGGCGCAAATCAGTTCAGGAGGGCACAAATCAGTTTAGGAGGGCGCAAATGTGTTTTTGATGGCGAAAATGTGTTGAACAAGGTGCAAATCAGTTGTTGAGGGCTCAAATACGTTGTTGATGGCGCAAATGTGTTGAACAGGGCACAAATCAGTTGCTGAGGGTGCAAATAGCTTGCCAAGGGAGCAAATGACCAACAAGCTTAGCAAAGCATCCAAGTGATAAGAATTGCGTTCAAAGCTCCTCCAATCAATCATTTACATCCAGTAAACCAATAAGAGGCACTTTCCATCACAAAATCACCTTCTTAAGTTATATGTGTTGAAGTTTGCAATTGAAGTTGTAAATTGGTGTCTTCTTGAAGTGAAACCCTATTTTTTCTCCCTTGCACTCATAATTCCAATAATTTCCTTCATTTCCACTCAATACCATCCCTACAGTGTTAAAATTCATTCTATAATCCCTGTTATAGTAATCCCTACCCCTAAACTACTAATTCCTAAAACCCTAAGTCCTAGGTGCTATTTTAGCCTAGGCTCCTAAATCCCAATTCTGATCACTCTTTCATTCCTATTCCCTTCCCCATTCCTCATATCCCTAAAAATTACTTCCTATCCCCTCCCCATATCACATATCCCTTTCAAACATCTCCCTTAGTTTTCCTTTCCCATCTCCCTTTCCCATTTCCCTTCCCTAATCCCTATGGTTTTAAACAAAAAACACCATGGCAACAAAAGAGGAAAACACATCATTCACTGAAGGAGAGGAAACATAGATAAGGAGGTCACATAAAGGAGGGAGGGTGCTCAAACTTGAGCTTGCCAACACTAAGGAAATTTTAGCCTGTCCATTGACTGTCACATGCTTCAAACATGTTGGCTGTTATGATTTTTGTGAGAAAATTTAGAGGGTTAAACACCACCCCATGCTAACTATACTGTTCATATCAGGACTCCATGGCAATCAAGTTAAATTATCTGGGGTCACTTTTACCTTATCTACTATTGTCATTTCAGATGCTATAGGGGTCCCAAATGTTGGGGAAAAATGGTTCAAGAAAGGTAGGTTGAAGAAATAGGATTTTGACTTCTTCCTAAAACCTAGACACCAAAATGAAACAAAGAAGTTTTTCCCTTTTTCACACCTCGTGGACAGATATGCACCTATTATGAAGATCATAATGAAATATTTTCATGTGAATGCATATTTTCAAGGCTATATTCCTATCAAATCCGTCTCTTGATGCATTTCACTAGGGTAAGGATGCTTAACATGCCCTATTATCTTTTGTGTAGTATAGAGAATATGGCATACATTGCCTAGAAGAAGGAATATGAACATAAAATGAAAATCCTATTCCATCATTCCCTCATAAAAATCGTAGTCCTCCACCATCTCAAACAACTAAACATTTCTTGGAGAACCTTCATAGCCAATGATATCTTCAATGAACCATCCATTTAGCATGCACAAAATTTCCCTTCCTCATCTCATCCCATGACTCACTCATCATCATCAGATTGATCCCCTTCACCTCCTTCATCTACATCTCATCATGATTTTGGGTCACCTAGCAGGATAGATGACATTGAGCCTAAGTGGGCTAGTATGGTTGAGGTTGAGCCATTGCCAAAAACCTACCAGAGAGGCTATAGGCATGTGTTTGCTTCACTTGGAGTGAAAGGGTCCATTCCTTCTACATCAACATAATAGGTGGTTAAAGGTAAAGAGAAGGTCATTGAGCCTTTCATTCATGATGAGGAGGAAAATCATGAAACAGAGCATGAATTTCAGTTGGTTGAATTAGATGAGGATGATAATGATAAAATCACAAATTCTGCTATCAAAGGTAAGGATTCCAAGATTAGTGAGCTTCATACTAATCTTGACATGGCTAGATATGTTATACACTTTCTTGAGAAATAAAATGAGTAGTTGAAGACCAAACATGTCATTGATGAGGTGAAGTAATTCACTGATCAAAGGGAGGCTTAAAAGGCCAAAGCCATGCTAGATGAAACATTGGAGAAGTATGGCTTGCTTCATGAGGAAGAAGAACAGGTACCAAGGAAGAGACCTAGAACTAGAGGGCTGAAAAGAGCTCTAGCTCTAAAGAGACAAAGGGAAGCTAAGCTAGTTGATCAGCTAACCCTAAATGAGTAGCTTGCTATAGAAATCAATGAGAACAGGGAACCATGGCTTTATAGAGTCAATAAAAACTTGGAAAAGTTGCTAGAGAGAATAAAATAAAGATAATGATTTGTTAAGGAAGAAGGTCAAACTCCATGCCCAAAAAGAGAAATTTGCACTGGCCAAGCTCAAAAGAGCCAATGCCAAAATTGAAGAGTTGACCAAGGAGGAGAAGAAAAAGTTGGACATCCTTGCTGAGGCTTCCCTACAAGCTTAAACACACCATCATCAACCATTCTAAAAATATTGAGGCAATTTCTATTTTTTTTTCAAAATCTGGAAATCTCTGTGTTTTTTGAGACAGTTAATTAGCAGAAAATTGGGCATTTGTGCGCTACGCAAATAATTGGCACACTTTTTGAGAAGAAGGAAGGAACCATTGGATTTCTAATGACCCATGCATCCCATAAAACCATGTTTCCATCCTTTGTTTTTATTTTTGATGGGTGAAAAGCCCAAAAAACCATAAAGAAATCACCTTTTTTTTCCCTTTTTTTGACCTAGGTGCTGCGCAAATACGAGTCTTGGGAGATTGACTTTTTGAGGGGGAAAATGACCTCCATTTTCAGAACTTGAGGCATATTTGGAAAGAGGATAGGTAGTTATTTCCAAAAAGCCATATTGGGCCTGATTTCGACACCAGGAAGGCCTCCAAAATTAGCCCTAAACACAGAGGGCGCAAATGACACTAAGATGGCGCAAATGCACAGTGGAGGGCACAAATGTCAAATTTGCTATTTTTTTCAAAATATCTCTGAAGTTTTGACTCTTCTTCAAAAAATCATCTTTATACTCATGTAATTAGTGATGTTAAAATGTAATTATGTCTGAGATTACTTACATAGTGTAGATTCATCGGGTAAAAGTCATTAATGATTCATGATGAATCGGTTGAATATAATGAGGAGTGAGTCACTTGGACCATCCTACACTTCAATTTTCAGTTTGGAAATTAGTGGATCTCATCCTCACCTCATGGATTCGACCCCTGAGGATGATTGAAGCTTGTTTTGATGTCTATTTAGCCCCTTTCTTCACACTAGTGAAGGGTAGGAATCAGTTTGTATGTTTTCTAGTTGATCAAGGAAACTTTTGTACTTAGTTTGGCCAGCTAATAAAGAGGAGTTGCAACTAATTTTTGGGATATCTGTGGTATTGATGTCTATCATTATTTTTTCTTCAGTATCATATTTTTGAATGTATTTTATTCATCTTCATTTCATTTCTATGTTATGATCTCTTACACGTTAGATAATCATAATACATGTTTACACATGCTATGTTTTGGGTAATTAATCATATTTTGTTCACTTTCATCTGTTTGAGAAAAATTCATCTCCTATGCTTTTCTTAGCTTTCTTTCAACTTATAAGCATTGTACCTACCTTTCCCCATTGATCCCTGCAACCCTAACTCATTTTCCCTGACCTATATTTCCTTGACCTAATTCCTTCATCCAATGATTCCCCAACCAAAATCAAATAAAAAAACCCCCTACACTCATTATCTATCCTAAAAACCCTAATTTATCTAGCCCTCTTGGTTGTGATCCTTTTGGAGAGAGCCCTCTCCGACTTGATAGGGCTAGCTATCAAGTCAAAAGCTTGGCCTGTGGTTACCTCTATTGGGATTCCTTCTTCAGCCTTGGGAATATAGCGGAGTGATAACATCTTGATGTCATTGTCGGGGAATGAAAAGACAAAATTTTCCCTAGGGGTATGACAAATATCCATTGGAAACTGATCCCTAGGATGATGGGATCGAGTTTCATAAGTATAATTTCATAATTGCAGTTCCTCAAAAGCATATATTTATTCTCGAAGAAGGTATACCAGGCCTAGTCCTGATCCAAATCCATTTTCTCCCATCGAAGATCTTGAAGAATCCTAAGGAGGCAAAGATCTCATCCATCTTCAAGTTCTTCAGAATCTCCTCCTCAAAATTTGGTAAGATCGTTCTCATTACCTTCTGATTTGGTAGCCATACAAAATTTAGTATTTGATACCAAATTTGAGGTATCATTATTTAGAACCAAATCTAAGACTGATTTGAATACAGTAGTCCTTGAAGCTTGGAGATTAGAGTTAAATCCATCACTATTTGAAGCTTCAAACCAGACTAATGTTAAAATCTCAAGACAATATTACAAGCTAGAAAATTTAGCCAATACCCTAAGTTACACTGTTGAAAAATCCTTTATTCAATACCAACAAGAAACCCTTCATATCCCTGAAGTTTCCCAAACAGTTACTTTTTCATCATCCATTGCATCATCATCTCAAATTCCCCCTCAAGGACCTCCTCAGACTAATCCATCCCTCATTCTACCCCCTTCCACCACATTCAATAGGAATTATGGCTCGTTTTGGACCTTTAGTTCTCCCTAGTAATCTCACTAATATACCTCAAGGATATGGCCAAAGGCTTCCCCTCTTAGATGAAAACTCTGAAATCACTGCTCGTCAGCATATGGCCAAAATCACAATCTTCATAGATCTTGAGGAGTTAGATGCAGATGATGCCAAGCTGCGAATCATCGCACAAAGTTTTTCGGGTGAAGTTAAAGTTTGGTTCCATGCCCTAGAAGTTAATTCTATTAGGACTCCTGCTGAACTAATTGATGCTTTCCTAGACAGGTGGGATGAGAAGAAAAACCCTTTATAAATCCTTGTTGAATATTATTCCTTGAAGTGCAATCCTAATAAATTATTGTCTGATTACAATTTTTGATACTTAAGAATCTATAATTCCATCCCAAATGAAAAGAAACCACCTCCTGGTTTAGCCCTTTGTTGTTCTCCTGATTTCTTTGACCCAGATATGGCCTACTCATTGAGAGAAAGAAATTCCACTGCACTTGAAGAGATGATCAAAAATTCAGTGAGTGTTGAGGCTAACCTCTTGATTAAAAAGTCCAAACTTAAAACTGAATGCAAAGTGACTATCAAAGAGGAACCTTCTACTTCATTAGATACTAAATTTTATGCTTTTCTCAAAACCATGGAGAGAATGGTCGATAAGATGTCTATTTCAGATAGATAGATGGAGCCACAAATCATAAATATGAACCTTCGAGGCCAGCAACAACAGCCTCAGTTCCAGATAAAGCAGAGAGCAAAGAGCTCCCGAAACACAACAAAAACAACAAATCAAAACACCACTTCAACATAACTATGCTCAGAGTGATGAAGAGGAAGAACCAACAGTAGAATAGAACCTTATTTTCACAGTCGATGGTCAGCCCATCTCTCTCACCGAATATGAAGAATATGTGGAAAAACAAGTTCACCTAATGATAAAAATTTCATAATCGCAAATGATCATGAGTTAGAAGTAGAATATGATGATTATCAGAGAGGATACCTTAATGCATTAAGTTCCCAGCAAAGGTAGCATACCTTGAGAGGCTGTGATGTTCCAATAACTACACCTTCGAAGAAGACAGTTCAGCAGAAAGAAGCACCACCGAAAAAAGTTCAAAATAAGGGTAAAGAGATTGTAGCTCTTAATCAGAACTGAAGCAATCATCCTTCTACAAGTGCATCTGTCAAAGAAAGAGATATTTAGAGAAGAGACGCTACACCAAGAGATCATGTTGAGAAAATGGATGCTATCATAAAAGAGGTAGATAAAACTATACCTTTTAATTTAAATTCATAAATTTCTAAGTTAAAGGTGTCTATTCCTATTACTGAATTGGTTAAAATTGATAAATACAAATCCCATGTAGTCAAAACCTTGAAATTTGAACCTTTATCTGACATGGTTAAAGTAGAGGATGATCAGATCGAGTTAATATTTGGTCCCACCATCAATGGTCAGTCTGAAGATAGTGAGGTCCCACCATTTTACTTGAGTCTTAAAGTTCATCAATTCATCCTTCATTACACTATGTTAGACTCCAGGGCCTCCCACAACCTCATGCCTAAAGCTATCATGGAGATGCTTTGCTTTGACATAACCCGCCCATATCATGATTTATATTCTTTTGATTCGGGTCATGTCTATTTTTTGGGTCTAATCAAATATCTAGTTGTCTCCTTAGAGTAGATCCCAACCAAAAATGTCCTTATGGATGTGGTAGTTGCTGATATTCCACCACGTTTCGGTATGTTGTTGTCAAGATCCTGGGGAATAAATTGAGAGTTACATTGATGTTGGACTTTTCCTATGCCACCATTCATGTCTTCGGTCAAATGAGAAAACTTACTGTGATGCTAAAATGAAATACATGATCACAAACAAGGAAAGGCCTAATAATCATCCTATCAACGATGTACATACAGACTTAGGGTCCTTCATACTGTATAATGATTCTAGATTAAATTATGTAGATTTTCAATTAGTATAAATAGAGGATGTTCCTGAAGTTTTAGATTGCATTAGAATAGTGTTAGAAAAAGAGAAAGAGAATCTGCCTACTATATTTGAACAACCATAAGAGAAGGCAAATAAAATTTCAGAATAACATAAAGAATCAGATCAGAAAATTGTGTCATATCCAAATCAAGAGTTTCAACACCTTGAAGAAGAAGATGGTATCTGGAGCATGGAATTTTATGGTTTCATTGGAAAAGATAGGGCTGGCATTGGTTCATGGATCCGCAACCCATTTCAATAGAAAAATAAGGTCCCAAATTATGTGAGGTTGTGTTCCTACAAACTAGCATCCGATTGTATGAATAATGAGGCTGTAAAATTCCAAAATTTGCATGCAGCAAATTGGAATATTATTTTTTCTTATATCATCTAGGAGATGAATAAAATGGGTAAGGAGACCCATGAGCAAGAAAAAAATCCCTCATAGTGTGAAAGGGATCACTAGAGTAGCTTGATTTTGCACCTTCCAGTGTGAAAATGGGTTTTTGCAAATGGACAAGGTCTAGTTGACCAAGTCAAACAGCGCAGAGGTAGGAGCTGGAGAGCATCTTGTGGGACAGAGCAGCGAAAGAGGAGGGAAGTTTCCTTGATGGAGGAAACCCTAAAGAGTGGGACCCATGGAGAGGGAGCTCTCATTTGTTTAAAAGGAGGGCAAGGCAACCATTGTTACTCACGTTATGATTATAGATTTCTTGTCTACTTAGACTATTTGCAGTCTCCAGTTGTTTAGTTGAGTTGTAGTGTTGTGAGCATGAGGGATTCTTGTTTAGGATTCCTTCTCCTTCTTGAGAGGCCTCTTGAGGGATTTCAATTCATTTCTCCACATCCAAGCTCAAGGCCAAAGCCATTCCTTCAGCTACAACGTTATTTCTACTCAAGTGTAATGTTATGTTGCAGGGTGTTGCAGTGGAGGTTCCACAACACCATTCCTTGGATTGTTTTTCAGAGGAAAGGGCCTTATTTCCTTTGGGAGACCAGTAAGGAAGGATTCAGAGCTTATTTCAGATCTTGGCACTTGACCAACTCTTTCTATTCCACCTCTAGCACATTTTCCCTCTTAGATTGCGTTAATTTCAGAGTGCACTTACAGTGAGAGTTTGCAGTGTTGATTGGAGGGTGAGATCTTCAGTGTTAGGATCAGAATTTCACTTGAAATATCCATTGGAGGAGATCTTGACATCAGATGCAGCATCTTTAGTCTTCTCCATTCAGTTCCATTTTCTGAGCTGCAGCTGCTACCCTGCAACTCCGACATTTTGCCAATTTTGTATATTTCAGCCAATCCTTCTAAGGATTGTTGTATTATTGTTTTCAGGGGTTTAAAGCTTGATCCGCACATTTCTTGAGCCCTATATTGTTGTATCTTTCTATTATGATGCATTATCTCTCATAAACTGCATCCTCTTAGCCTGCAGAAATACATGTGTAGCAGTGTTTCTCTATTTCCATGTACATGTCCCTTTGAGGCTGCATTGTTTTGCTTGAGTGACTCTTTCCTCAAGGATTTGTATACCATTACTGCTATATTATACATTTTTCATCTATTCAGATCTTCATGTGTTATGGGTTATAAAAAATAATGTTTTCATTCCATTATATGTTCATACATTATTGCAGTCCCTTCATCGGGCACTTTCTGAAGACAACTAGGTGTGGGAGACCTATTTAACCCACCTAGAGGGATTTATTTTGAGCCACCTCTTGGATTTCAGACTCATATACCTTGATCTAAGGGATCCAGTTCCTAGTTTCAAATCTTGTGGTAGCCATTCCTGGAAAATGCATTTTCCAGTCTTGCCTTGCTAGCAGATCCCATTTTGGGATATTACAGTGGTATCAAAGCAACTTTCTTGGGTCAACCTATGAGTCTCAGCCTAAGAAGATCAGAATGATGAAGAAGATGAGATTACTCTCCTCAGTTTTCATATCTAGAGAGGACCTCTCCAAGGAGGTCAAGAAGATGGAAGAAGGAGAAGTGGAAGGACCATGCACTTCCTATTCTCATCAAGAAGAAGACAAGCATGAAGGACACTTGGATCATCAGATTCTAAGTGATTACCTTGTTGAGTACAAATATCAACCTAGAGCCTTCAAGGAGACTCTAGAATTTCCACAATTCATTCAGTTGAAGGAAGAAAGGAGACCCTGCAGCAGAAGAGAAATCAAAGGCAATAGATTTCTGTTGTCTACTTTTGATGGGTTATCTACAACAAGAACTTGGGTGAGGAAGTTGGAAGCCTTTTTCCTACTACATCCTATAGTGGAAGATGAGGTTGTTGATATCTTAGCGGTGCACCTAGAAGGTGAAGCCCACATTTGGTGTTTCAACCATTTGAGGCATGCAAGAGTGTCTACTCTTGCTAAGTTTTCTCAAGAGCTGATCAGGGAGTTTGACAATAGAAGAACAAGAGAGAAGGAGCCCTCACCACCACTTGAGGAGTTTGTCCCTAACACTGTCACACTCATGAAGGAGTACCCACATGCATCAAAAGTTGGGGCAGCCAACACATTAGAGGAAGAAACTCTTGCATCCCTACAAGAGTTTCCCAAATCTCATCTAGGTATGAAGGAATTTCCACTATCTATTATTGCAGCAAATTCTTTTGGTAGTTGTGGAAATTTGCTTTTACATGACCAAGGGTCAAATCCCATTGCTGATCTAGAGAAACATGATTGCACTGCGCTGTGCAAATGGTTCAAGGAGGAGATGACCCATCATCCTCATGCATCCTTGTTGAGTTACACACAATCCTTGAGATTGGGATGTGAAATTTTGGAGGATGAAACAAACCCTGAAACTCCTATGGAAAACTATGAAACCATCCTTAAGTTGGAGAATGAGACATCCACTACATCCTTGGAGAGATTAACAACAATGTCAAATAATGATGGAGAGGAGATGTTATCTTCATCATATGTGGATCCTTGTGGAGTCAACATAATCATGGGTGAGATATCTTCTCTAAGAGGTCTCCAAAGAGCTGCATTTCAGGCTTTCATGAAATGCAATGAGAGAGATTTGGTTTGGGAGGATGGCATCCCTCATGAGAGGAGTACCAAGGGGAAGAGAAGAAAAATACATCCACAAGTGATTGAGTGGATGTGGTTGATGAGCAAGGAGCTGGGAGGCTACTTGCAAATATATGACACCAGGCAGCAGGAGGCTTGGCTGCGCTGGCTCCTCTTGAAGGAGTTTGGCTATCACTTGGAATGTCCTCTTCCTAGGAGGATGGGGATGGAGGAGAAATGGAAGGATGCTTGCATCATTGGACAACATGGAGTATGGATGCATGATGTTGATGTGAAATTCATATCATTCATTGTGTCTTCACCACATGAGTTATATGATGGGAGCATAAGTAGGCAGCAAGCTCTTGGGTTGCTTGGGTTGTGCTTGAGAGAGCAAGGGAGAAATTGTTCTCACATTTTGGGTGATGTTGCAAGAGTAGAAGAGGGCACTCTCATGGTGCAAAAGGGATACTCCTTGGCCTTGGATGATTTGGAAGCACTTCCATCTTGGAAGGTATTTCATACTTGTAGCAGCATTACTAGAGGAGTCTTTGACAAGGACCATGTCAAAGAACAGAGCTTTGTATTGACAGGAGCCTATCTGCATGAGCTCACAGCGTTGTTACTTTGGAGCAGGGACTTATGGATGGAGTGTCCCCAGGATCAATTCACATTGGATGCACTTGGTGAAAAAGGAGGAGGTGAGAATGTTAGAGTAGTGGATGGAGACATCTAACACTATGCCATGTTCTTCTTGACTTGGATTTCCAAGCATGAGAAGGAGGATATTCTTGCAACACATGGTTCATTCCTCTTCATATCATGCCAAAACGCTATGGAGGACTCACTCATGGATCCATGTATCATCTTACTTCCGCCATATGGTAAGAAGCTTGTTTTTACATTCATTGATTTGTATCCTCTTACCATTACTATGCAGTGCATTGCTCCACAGGGGGGCAAGCTTTTCACATTGCTCCATGATCTTAGTTGGGCCAATCTTTATGATGGAGGCAACCATATTTTATATGGTCTTGGGAAAATGTTTTATCATCACATGTATGTTCAGTTTTTGCACCCAAACATTCACCATATGAAGACATGCATGATTGACCATGTAAAAAGAAACATTTTGCCTTATACTTTTCTGAAGTTGCAGTTTGTAAAACTGCACTGTACATGTTTAGGAGACTGTTGGCATCTTTAAGAACCACATGAAGCCATCAATATTTCCTTCACTCTTGTACTGATCATGCCTTAATTTTCTGATGTTGTTCTTATTATTGTTGAGAGCATGATTGAGGGATTGACACATGAGTTGGATGTGTCCTTGAGGGGAGATAATTCCCACATTTTTTTCACTACATGTTCTAATGGGAGCATGGGAGGAGATATGGCCACCACAACCACACATTTGTTTTATTTTTGAGTGGGCCATGAGTTTGATAGCCATCCATTGTATGACCATGGGCAAATATTTTATCATGTATTGTTGACATGTTCAGCCATTTACTATTCATTAGTAGATGTGATGATGTTTATATGTTACTTGCCATACTATTTTCTGAAGCTGCAGTGGATGAGACTGCGCTGTGTCCTTTTGAGACATTTTTTGTATCATGTACCATCATGTAAAACCTTCAACAAACTTCTCATTAGGATGATCTATGATGATCATGTCCTATTCATCATGGATGAAATGTTTTGGGCCAGCTTGTTCTTCAATGTTGGAGGAGAGATCCTTGAAGGATTGCTCTTCATTTTGTCACTTGAGGGAAATTATTTTGCAGCCCAAGATCATCACATACTCTACACTCATCATGGGTGGAGAGGAGGAAAACATGGGGTAGGCTATGATGCTTACCATATTGATATTTTTAACCCACCTTCATCTCCAGAGCTTGAGGTGGGAGGAGATTTCCATGAGTTGCCATGTTGGGAGGTAACTCACTTTGTATGGATGATTGCTTGGGGATGGAAGATTCATATGGGGATGGTAGATCCCAATTTATTTTCAGCACCATGCCTCAAGAAGGCCCCTCATTTCTATATTTGCAGTTGCTTGAGGACAAGCAACATTTGGGAGGGGAGGACTGTAATATTTCAAAATTTGCATGCAAAAAATTGGAATATTAATTTTTCTTATATCATCTAGTAGATGAATAAAATGGGTAAGGAGACCCATGAGAAAGAATAAAATCCCTCATAGTGTGAAAGGGATCACTAGAGTAGCTTTCTTTTTCACCTTCCAGTGTGAAAAGGGGTTTTTGCAAATGGACAAGGTCTAGTTGACCAAGTCAAATAGCGCAGAGGTAGGAGGTGGAGAGCATCTTGTGGGACAACGCAGTGAAAGAGGAGGGAAGTTTCCTTGATGGAGAAAACCCTAAAGAGTGGGACCCATGGATAGGGAGCTCTCATTTGTTTAAAAGGAGGGCAAGGCAACCATTGTTACTCATGCTATGATTATATATTTCTTGTCTGCTTAGACTATTTGCAGTCTCCGACTGTTTAGCTAAGTTGCAGTGCTGTGAGCATGAGGGATTCCTGTTTAGGATTCCTTCTCCTTCTACAGCGTTATTTCTGCTCAAGTGTAACATTGTGTTGCATGGTGTTGCAGTGGAGGTTCCACAACACCATTCCTTGGCTTGTTTTTCAGAGGAATGGGACTTCTTTCCTTTGGGAGATAAGTAAGGAAGGATTCATAGCTTATTTCAGATCTTGGCACTTGGAAAACTCTTTCTATTCCACCTACAACGCAGTTTCCCTCTTAGACTGCGTTATTTTCAGAGTGCACTTGCAGTGAGGGTTTGCAGTGTTGATTGGAGGGTGAGATCTTCAGTGTTAGGATCAGCCTTTCACTTTGAAGATACATTGGAGGAGATCTTCACATCAGATGCAACATCTTCAGTCTTCTCCATTCAGTTCCATTTTCTAAGTTGCAGCTGCTACCCTGCAACTCCGGCATTTTTCCAATTTTGTATATTTCAGCCAATCCTTCTAAGGATTGTTGTATTATTGTTTTCAGGGGTTGAAAGCTTGCTCCCCCACATTTCTTAAGCCCTATATTGTTGTATATTTATATTATTATGCAGTATCTCTCATAAACTATGTCCTCTTAGCCTGCAGAAATACATGTGTAGCAGTGTTTCTCTATTTCCATGTACATGTCCCTTTGAGGCTACATTACTTTGCTTGAGTGACTCTTTCCTAAAGGATTTGTATGCCATTGATGCTATATTATACATTTGTCGGCTATTTGGATCTTCATGTGTTCTGGGTTATAAAAAATAACGTT
Source organism: Pinus albicaulis (assembly GCA_034641835.2). Taxonomy (NCBI): domain Eukaryota; kingdom Viridiplantae; phylum Streptophyta; class Pinopsida; order Pinales; family Pinaceae; genus Pinus; species Pinus albicaulis. The sequence goes on along the minus strand of CM076570.1, from coordinate 330,599,528 downwards.
GTCATTCCATTGTATGCTCATACATTGTTGCAGTCCCTTCATCGGGCACTTTCTAAAGACAACTAGGTGTGGGAGACCTGTTTAACCCACCTAGAGGGATTTCTTTTGAGCCAACTCTTGTATTTCAGACTTAGATACCTTGATCTAAGGGATCCAGGTCCTGGTTTCATATCCTGTAGTAGCAATTCCTGGAAAATGCATTTTCCAGTCATGCCTTGCTAGCAAATCCCATTTTGGGATATTACAGAGGCTGAATATGAAGTGCTCATTACCGATTTGAAGATTCTAAAAAATTGGGAGCTAGGAGAATTGTAGTCTATGGTGATTCAGAGTTAGTTATCAAACAAATCAAAGGTCAGTATCAAGCTAATGACCCAAGGATGAGGCAATATAATAATACAACGCTTGAAATTTTAGGAATGTTTTCAGAATGTACACTTAAAGTAGTGCCAAGATTGCAAAACTTGATGGTTGATTCATTAGCCAAAGCTGCAAGTAAATTTAGATCTCCAATGTTTTCAAATAAAAAGTTTGAGATTCATATAAAGCACAGGCCTTCCATTCCATATAACTTGAAAATTTGGCAAGTTTTCCTGGACGATAAACAAGTGAACAATTTCCTTCAAAGTGAAGGTGAGTTTTAGAATTGTTCTATGGAAGAAGTGTACAACAAATATTACCAAGTTATTGAAGTAGATCAGATTGACATACTTTAGCTCAAGGAAAATAAATTTCCAAAAGGTCTCATACCTTTGGAAGAGTTATTTGATCAGGATGACGTGGTGAGAAAACCTACTTTGGTCCCCACAGAAAAAGGTGTCAAAGATGTTAATATTGGAACAACAGAGAAACCAAAGTTCGTCAAGCTTTCATAGTCTTTGCCACCAAAGGTAAAGCCTAAATATGTTGATTCTTTTACTAAGTTTTTTGACATGTTTTCTTGGGATTACTCAGATCTAAAGGTGTACAATAAAGATATCATTCAACACACTATCCCGATCAAGCCAAACCAAAAGCCTTTTAGACAAAAGCTCAGAAGAATAAACCCAAAGTTGTTGTCGTCCATTGAGAAGGAGGTAAACAAGCTCTATAAGGTAGGCATTACTTTTCTAGCCAGATTTTCAGAATGGATCTCCAATTTGGTTCCAGTGTGCAAGAAGACCGGTGAAATTCGATTATGTATAGATTTCAGAAATATGAAAAAAGTATCATTGAAAGACAATTACCCGCTGCCCAAAATGGACCACATACTTCAACGAGTTGTAGGAGCTAGTAGGATGTCATTATTGGATGGTTACTCAGGCTACAATCAAATCCTTGTGCATGAAGATGATCAAGATAAGACACCATTCACTACACCATGGGGTACCTTTAAATATGCCAAGATGTCGTTCAGTTTGAAGAATGTCGGGGCCACTTTTCAGCGTGCCATGGACATAGATTTTGGTAACGAGAAATATGTCTTCCTTGTTTTTTATTTAGATGATTTGATTGTTTATTAAAATTCAGATGATGAGCATTTACACCTTTTGAGAGTTGTGTTCCAGCGATGTAGAAATTTTGGGATTTCCCTAAATCCTAAAAAGTGCCTATTTTCTATGGAAGAAGGAAATCTGTTTGGTCACGTCATCTCAAAAGATGGGATCCAGATATACCTTGCTAGATTTGAAGTGATAGACAAAATTGATTTCCCTAGAAACAAGAAGGAAATTCAAGTGTTCAATGGTAGGATGAATTTCCTATGTAGGTTCATTCCCAACTTAGTAGAACATATTACATAGTTAAATAACATGCTAAAGAAGGAGAATGATGTTAGATGGTCTAAAAATTCACGTAATTCATTCATCTCGGCGAAATTTTCTTTCACCACTTCTCTAGTTTTGACAAGTCCTGATTATTCATTAGATTTCATCATATTTTCTTTTGCTTCCCAGTATACTTTGGTAGTGGTGATTATGCAGAAAAAAGATGGGACAGAGCTGCCAATAACATTCTTCAGTTGCACAATAAGGGATGCAACCCTCTGATACAACATAATCAAGAAACAGGCCTTGGCCTTGGTCAAAGCACTCAAGGAATCCCATGTTTATATTCTGCACTCACATATTTTGGTATATGTTCCAAATGCAGTGGTTAAAGAAGTATTCATGCAAACAAATCTAGAAGGAAGAAGAGGTAGGTAGATAGCAGCACATTTAGCATATGACGTTGAGATTAAGCCGACCAAGCTGATCAAAGGGCAAGGCTTAGCCAAGTTCATGGTTGAGTCTAATATACATGCACTTGACATCAATCTCATATCAACACTATCTGAGGATGAAGAAGGTGTAAGTCTTGTTCAGGTATCATATCTCTTTTCATCATATCCATGGTATGCTGATATCATTTATGTTTTACAACATTTGAACCCTCCTCTAGACATGTCAAAGAGTAAGAGCGGGTCCTTGAAGCTTAAGGCTTCAAAATATTGCATACTAGATAGTGCACTCTACTAGAAGGATCCTGGAGGAGTGTTGCTCAATTTCTTAGTTGAAGATGAGTCCAAAGAAGTGAATGAAGGATTTCCACAATGGAGATTGCGAAGGTCATTTGTACTGGAAGACCATGACCATCAAAGTACTAAGAGTGGGTTACTATTGTCCTATATTGTTTTCATTTTGTACAAGATGATCATGCGTTGCCATGAATGCCAACTTTTCCAAGGTAAACATAAGCTTCTTCCTTTACCATTACAACCCATTTTAGTTGAAGCTCCTTTATAATAGTGGGGCTTAGATTTTATTGGTGAGATACATCCAACCTCATCCACTCAACATAGATGGATACATATCACCAAAGACTATTTCACAAAGTGGATAGAAGTGATCCCAACTAGGCAAGCTACAAACTCAGTTATAATTAATTTTCTAGAAGCTAACATCTTGTCCCGGTTTGGTTGTCCTAGAAAATTCATCACGGATAACGTTGCAGCCTTCAAATCAAAGAATATGATAAAATTCTATCATAATTATAACATTAAGTTGGGTCATTCTACAACATATTATCCATAGGGCAACGGTTTGGTGAAGTCCTCCAATAATTCTTTGATCGACATAATCGAAAAGATGTTGGAGGAAAAAAAAAAAATTGGCACAAGAAACTAATTAATGCACTCTGGGAAGATCGAGTAAGCAGAAAGAGATCTATTGGCATGCCTCCATTTCAGGTATTTTATAGTGTGGATACAGTTTTCCTTTGTTCATTGGCTGTCCTAGTCGTGAAGCTTCTACAAGAAGTCGAAAGTGAATAAAATGACATACAACGCAAAATAAACCAAATGATTCACTTACAGTAGACAAGAGAAGAATTGTTTCAGAACACTTCCAAGCTCCATGATAAGATCAAGAAAATCTATGACATAAAAACCAAGAAAGATGATTTCAAGATCGACGATGTAGTACTCTGCTGGGATGCTAGGAATGAAGACAAGGGTAAGCATGAGAAGTTCGATAAGTTATGGAAAGTTCATTTTAAGATTGCAGCTTCTTGTGGACAAAATGCATATCTCTTGGAAGAAATGGATGGGAAAAGTTTCTTAGGAGGGCCAATTAATGGTAGGCTCCCGAAGCACAATCTCTTTTGATCTGAAATTATGAAAAAAAATTCACCCTCATTATATATATTAGTTTGATATTCCTTCAAGTGTGAAGTGGAAAATCATTGGAGTTCGGAGCCCGAACTTAAGGCCATGGAGATTCATTGAGTTTCTACTATTTCAAGTGAAGTTTGCACAAGATTAAGTTCAGATTTGAGTCATTGTTTCAATCAAATTTCAGTCAGTTTTAGTCAGTTTATGTCATTGAGTTGTCAATATTTAGTCCTACATTTTAGTTTGATTTTTTTTTTTTAACCGTATTGGCCCAATGGAAGAGGCACTGATCTACAAAATTCAGAGATATGTGGTTATTGAGACCTGTTTTAGAGCTTCCATCCCCAATAAGGTCAATGTTAGTGTCAGAATATGCATTCTGCCATCAGTGATCAAAATCACTCTTTTCATTCTCATTTTAGGTGTCCCACTCTGAAATTTTTATTTCATTCCATTATGTCATGCTAAAAATTGTTTCACTGATGGTAGTCCTAGTCATAAAGTTCAATCTCCATAAAAAAAAACTCAGATATTGCTGGCCCGCCTTTATGTCTTTCTAAGCATAAATACATCTTTGCCAAAATCTCATTTCACTATGTTTTATCTCAGTCAAAGTCAATCATGGAAGTCAGGTCATTCAAGGTCCCATTAGGTCATTAGGTTTTAATGTTCAAGGTCCAAAAATGCACCATTTCATCCCAATAAGGTCAGAAAAATGTGTGAGAGTGACTCAATAAACATTTCATTTTCATCTACAAAAGATGATCAACATGTAAATATGATATTTTTATGATTTTCATATCAAAATATAATTTTGATATGAAACCAGAGATGTAATTTATTTTTAATTTTATGTAATTTTATGGTTCCTATATGTAATAATTTCATTCCCTAGTTGCCAACACAAAACACACATGCCAAACTGAAATAGAGAAGTGTCAAACTTCAGCAACTCCATCCTGCAAGAGAGAAAAATCATATGAAAGGGTAATCAACAAATGTTTCAGAAAAGTGAAAAAAGACATCAGAAAAGTGGGTTTTTAAATTCAAATACAAATTCACTTTTATATTTATGACTAAAAGACATAAATTCAAATTCATTTTCCTCCTCCAAGTATCAAGCCAGCACTCCAAGGGACAAAAATTTCAAAATTCTAAGAGAAATTGGCAAAGGAGCAGTAATCGAGGGCACAAATCAGTTCAGGAGGGCACAAATGTGTTGTCGATGACGCAAATTTTCTGAACAGGGCAAAAATTAGTTGTTGAGGGCACAAATACGGTGTTGATGGTGCAAATGTGCTGAGATGATTCAAATGTGCTAAACAAGGCGCAAATAAGTTGTTGAGTGCGCAAATATCTTGCCAAGGGAGAAAATGACCACCAAGCTTAACAACGCATCCAAGCAATCAGAATTGCCTTCAAAGCTTCTCCACTTAGTCATCTACCTCCAGCAAACCAGTAAGAAGCACTTGCCATCACAAAATCACCTTATTAAGTTATATGTGTTGAATTTTGTAATTGAAGTTGTAAGTTGGTTTCTTATTGAAGTGAAATGCTAGTTTTTCTCCCTTGCACTCATAATTCCTAGAATTCCCCTTCCTTTACACTAAATACCATCCCTATAGTGTTAAAATTCATTCTCTAATCCCTGTTATCATAATCCCTACCCCTAAACTACTAATTCCTAAAACCCTAAGTCCTAGGTGTTATTTTAACCTAGGCTCCTAAATCCCAATTCCCATCACTCTTTCATTCCTATTCCCTTCCCCATTCCTCATATCCATAAACACTACTCCCTATCCCATTCCCATATCACATATCCCTATCAAACATCTCCCTCATTTTTCCTCTCCCATCTTGATTTCCCATTTCCCTTCCCTAATCCCTAGGGTTTTAAACAAAACCACCATGGAAACAAAAGAGGAAAACACATCATCCACTGAAGGAGAGTAAACACAGATAAGGAGGTCACATAAAGGAGGAAGGGTGCTCAAACTTGAGCCTTATAACACTAAGGAACTTTTAGCCTCTCCATTGACTGTCACATGCTTCAAACATGTTGGTTGTTATGATTTTTGTGAGAAAATTCAGAGGGTTAAACACCACCCCATGCTAACTAGATTGTTCATATCAGGACTCCATGACAATCAAGTTAAATTAGTTGGGGTCACTTTTACCTTATCTACTGCTGCCATTTCAGATGCTAAAGGGATCCCAAATGTTGTGGGAAAATGGTTCAAGAAATTCAGGTTGAAGAAACATGATTTTGACTTCTTCCTAAAACCTAGACACAAAAATAAAAAAATGTAGTTTTCCCTTTTCACACCTCTTGGACAGATATGCACCTATGATGAATATTATAATGAAATATTTTTCATGTGAAGGCAGATTTTCAAGGCTCTGTTCCTATCACATCTGGCTCTTGATGCATTTCACTAGGGTAAGGATGCTTAACATTCCCTATTATATTTTCCAGAGTATAGAGAAGATGGAATACATTTCCTGGAAGAAGGAATATGAACAACAAATGAAAATCCTATTCCATCATTCCCTCATAAAAATCATAGTTCTCCATCATCTCAATCAAATACACATTTCTTGGAGCACATTCATAGCCAATGATATCTTCATTGAGCCATCCATTCAACATGCATAAAATGTCCCTTCATCATCTCATCCCATGACTCACTCATCATCATCAGATCAATCCCCTTCATCTCCTTCATCTCCATCTCATCATGATTTTGGGTCACCTAGTAGGATAGATGACATTGAGCCTAAGTGGGCTAGTATGGTTAAGTTTGAGCCATTTCCAAAAGCATACCAGAGAGGGTATAGGCATGTGTTTGATTCAATTGGAGTGAAAGTGGACATGCCTTATACATCAATACAATAGGTGGATAAAGGTAAAGAGAAGGTCGTTGAGCCTGTCATTCATGATGAGGAGGAAAATTATGAAACAAAGCATGAATTTCAGTTGGTTGACTTAGATGAGGATGAAAATGATAAAATAAAAAATGCTACTATCAAAGGTAAGGATACCAAGATTAGTGAGCTTCAAACTAATCTTGACAGGGCTAGATATGTTATACACTTTCTTTAGCAAGAAAATGAGCAGTTGAAGACCAAACAGGTCATTGATAAGGTGAAGTACTTCACTGCTAAAAGGGAGGCTCAAAAGGCCAAATCCATGCTATATGAAATAATGGAGAAGTATGTCTTGCTTCATGAGGAAGAAGAACAGGTACCAAGGTAGAGGCCTAGAACTAGAGGGCTGAAAAGAGCTCTAACTCTAGAGAGACAAAGGGAAGCCGAGCTAGTTGATAAGCTAACCCTAAAAGCAGCTTGCTATAGAAATCAATGAGAAAAAGGAACCATGGCTTGATAGATTCAATCAACACTTGGAAAAGATGCTAGAGAGGGAAAATAAATATAATTATTTTTTAAGGAAGAAGGTCAAACTTCATGCCCAAAAAGAGAAATTTACATTGGCCAAGCTCAAAAGAGCCAATGCCAAAATTGAAGAGTTGACCAAGGAGGAGAAGAAAAAGTTGGAAATCCTTGCTGAGGCTTCCCTACAAGCTTAAACACACCATCATCAGCCATTCTAACAATTTTGAGGCAATTTCTAACTTTTTTTCAAAATTTGGAAATCTTTGTGTTTTTTGAGACAATTAATTAGCAGAAAATTGCGCATTTGCGCAGCGCCCTAGGCACTACGTAAATAATTGGCACACTTTTTGAGGAGAAGGAAGGAACCATTGGATTCCTAATGACCCATGCATCCCAGAAAACCATTTTTCTAGCCTTGGTTTTCATTTTTGATGGGTGAAAATCCCAAAAAACCATAAAAACAATCACCTTTCTACCCCTTTTTTGACCTAGGCACTGCATAAATACTAGTATTGGGAGATTTACTTTTTGAGGGGGGGATGACCTCCATTTTTATAACTTGAGGAATATTTGGAAATAGGACAGGCGGGGCTTTCCAAAAAGCCATCTTGGACCTAATTTGGAAATTGGGAAGGCTTCCAAAAATGGCCCTAAACACATAGGGCGCAAATGACACTAAGATGGCGCAAATGCACAGTGGAGGACACAAATGTCAAATTTGTTGATTTTTTCAAAAATTCTCTCAAGTTTTGATTTTTATTTAGCAAATCATCTTTCTACTCATGTAATTAATGATGGTAAAATGTATTTATGTCTGAGATTACTTATGTAGGGTAGATTCATCGAGTAAAAGTCATTAATGAGTCATGATGAATCAATTGAATGTAATGAGGAGTGAGTCACTTGGACCATCCTACACTTCATTTTTCAGTTCAGAAATTAGTGGATCTCATCCTCACCTCATGGATTCGACCCTTGAGGATGAGTGAAGCTTGCTTTTATTTCTATTTAGCCCCTTTCTTCACACTATTGAAGGGTTAGAATCAGTTTGTATGTTTGCTAGTTGATCAAGGAAACTTTTGTACTGAGTTTGGCCAGCTAATAAAGAGGAGTTGCAGCTACTTTTTGGGATACCTGTGCTATTGATGTCTATCATTATTTTTTATTCATTATCATATGTTTGAATGTATTTTATTCATCTTCATTTCATTTCTATGTTATGATCTCTTACAAGTTAGATAATCAGAATACATGTTTACACATGCTCTGTTTTGGGTAATTGATCATATTTTGTTCACTTTCATCTGTCTAAGAAAAATACATCTCCTATGCTTTTCTTAGCTTTCTTTCAGCTTCAACACCATTCCATAGCAATCATCTTCAAGTGATAAGCATTGTACCTAACTTGACCCATTGATCCCTTCAACCCTTAATCATTTTCCCTGACCTAGCTTTCCTTGACCTAATTCCTTCATCCAGTGATTCCCCAACCAAAATAAAATCAAAACAACCCCCTACACTCATTATCTAGCCTAAAAACCCTAATTTCTCCAGCCCTCCTAACTGTGACCCTTTTGGAGAGAGCCCTCTCTGGTTTGATAGGGCTAGCTATCACAAAATCTTGGTCTGTGGTTACCTCTGTTGGGATTCCTTCTTCAGCCTTGGGAATCTGGTGGAATGATAACATATGCAATCACGAATGCCCGAGAATATCAATTGATCTTTTAGTATCTCATGAATATTTTACTTTAGATCCATAATATAATTCAGTCAAAGAATATGTTCGCATCGAAACTTCCCATCCACCTCACTGTCGATTTTGTTATGTATTTTGTGATGCATATATTTGTGATGGAGAAACTTCATGCTCCTTAGGTTCTTCATCTAATGAGTTATCTTCTTGATTGACACGAGGTGGTGAGATTTTCCATCATGAAATTGAAAATAGTCAAATCATTGAGTACCCTTCCCTGATTCATTTATCTTTGAATTTGTGATCAGAAGAATCTTTTGACTTGAGTAATCTGGTTGTCGAAGTTGAAAATTCTTGTAAAATTAGTGACATAGATGGTTTCCATCCGGTGAGCAGTGCCCTTATTGAAACCAACAATAGAAACTATTCTCTAACGATGCATGATCTAGTTCAAGGTTCATAATCAGATTCTACAATCCTAGAAATTTCCCAGATCTGCCAGGGAGTTTAGGCACTTCAACTTTCGTTGATGGTTATGTCAGGATCTTGTGACTATGGTAAGCCCCCTGAACTAAGTTAGATCTGGTTTCTCTCGCATGATACTTTTCTTTGCATGGTTTCACTCTATGTCAATCTCTTTCTGAAAGAATTTTGGTATTTCAAATGTAATCTTTCAAACTTTCAATAATTTTCTTCTGACCAGATTCACGAATATTTTTCGGTTCATGCATCTTCATGCAAATTTCTTGAATCAAAATCGGGTTTGGAATGTGTACCTCTCATAGAGTCATGAAATTTTAAAGTTGATCATTACAAAGACCATATTTGGCTGAAGGAATCACATCTATCATATGTGTTTCATGATGAGAAACTCATGTATTTCCTTGTGAATATCGTATTGCGAATCATGTTCTTCATTGCACTTAAAAACCTCTTGAGTGCGAATGAATGCACATGTTTTTTCACAAATAAAGTTATTATTCATTTACCATGTCCTGACTGGTATCTTGTATTTGTTGTGTTGGCATCCCTTTTAAATTATTTTGATGATTACGATTCTTGTACAATCGGTCACTGCTTACGGGAAAATGGTTTGCCACATTTAGTTTGTGAGGGACTTGGTTCATTTATTCAGAGCATTCATAGAGCTCTCCAAACTAATTTATCCTGGTTAAATAAAAATTGGGAATTTAGTGCTTTAATAAACCCATATGATCATCATTCAGTCACCAAAGACTATCATTCAACCTATCATCTCTCCATCAACACATCCAATGACATTTGTTCTACATCCTTCGATCAACATCGTTCAATATATGACTATTTGGATTTTTGTCGAGCAGTTTAGGCACTTCAACCTTCGCTGATGGGTATGTCAGGTCCTCACTGTCTCGAAATCACCGTTGAATATGATTAGATTTATTTTCCCTCACAATATTCCCATTGTAATCCCTTGCTTCTAAATGAAAATTCATTTTTTCAAAGGTTTCAGGGTTCTCAAGAGGATTATCATGAATTCAATAATCCAATCGATGAATTGTTGGAACAATCCTACCTAGCAAGCTCCATCGCAAATAACAAGTTTGATATTCCGTCATGCTTGCTAAGGAGTTCAGAGTATATGGAGACACATTCTCGAGAAGCTTCCAAGGTTTTTTGAAAGATGGTATTCATCGAAAAGGTAAGAATGTGAATTGGATGAAAGTAGTGGTTGTGACACATATTGGTGAGCCCTGATATTGCACCAAGAGTGGTGCAAATCCCAGGGGCTACCCTACTTTACTTTATCAACCCAGGTTTCATACAAACTTGGAGGTGACAATGTTATATACACAACAGATGCATTCTACTCATGTCATCCTCTTCCGCTCTACGAAAGGGTGATACTTATAGGGTTTCTCGGTGAAGTATGACACACTTCAGTGAAACTAAAATAAAGTGCAAAAAGGAAATGAAAGAAAGGAAAATAAATTAAATTGCTGAAAATAAATGACAGGAAAGGAAAATAATTTAAATTTCTGAAAAGAAATGACAGAAAAGAAACTAATTTAAATTGCAGGAAGGAAATGACAGAAAGGAAACTAATTTAACTTGCTGAAAACAAATGGTAGAAAATAAACTAATTTAAATCACACTTAACTTGGGCCAATTTCCTAAACGCACCCTACTTATACTATGCTCTATCTACGATGCTTCTACCCATGGAGCTATCTATGACTCAATTTTAATTGAATTTATTATAGTTTGGAGGAAAGTGCGAAGTGTGAAATGCGATGGAGGGATGAATTGTGAAATGCAAAATGTGATGGGAGGATGGAAATGTGATATGCAATATCGCAATATCGCAAGGATACTAGGGGCTAACCCAAGCAGCACCAGGGGCTAACCCAATATTGAATGGATCACCTTGACCTACCACCATTACACCTGGGTCAATAATTCCTTTATGGTTTCTACTTGTCGAGATGTTTCCGTTGATATATGGCACGCCATGTAATTCTTCACGGCTTGAGAGATATTCATGTTTGAAGTTTGTACCCCCAGTTAGTGGGCTAAAACCCCATGGGGTTGGGGCATGGGTCATTGAAAAGTCATAATTAATATTTTTTAAGCTCCTAAAATCCCTCCCACGTTCACTTGTTGAAGCCCCTCTCAACTTAAGCATTTATATAAATTGTGATCTTCATTTCCTCCTTATGCAAGCGATTTCGCCATCTGAAACAGGTCATCATGGAATTTTCGCTCTAAATTTTTTTCTATTAAGGTTTAGAAGCTAAAATTTTTGTGAGGTGAAGATAAAATCCTGAGGAAGATGCTATAAAAATTTCAGATCAAGGTGCGCAACATTTTTGGAGATATGATCTGTGGAAGTCAGGGTTTTTGCAGGCTCTTGAAATTCATCTCAAAGAAGTGACATTGGTAAAATCGTAATAACTCTCTCTCTAAGTATCATATTGGAATTATGTAAAAATTGGTAGATAGTGCATAGTCTTTAGTTTTCTCTCTATCAATTTCAGAGCCAAACTAAGAAAAAGTGACACATGGCATGTTGTACAAGTGCGCTCTGCTGAAACAATCCATAATTAGGGCATTGTGAGAGATTGGGTATAACTCTCTCTTGAAGAATCCAAATTGGGTCAGACCTGTGGCATTGGAAAGATGACTCAGAGGAATAATATCGGACTAAAAATTAGATATTGAGGATCTGAAATAGCAGAGATATACCAGATTCAATATCGAGCTCCTAGAAGGCAAGAAAAAGCTAGATCATATGTTGTCAAGGGTTGCAAAGGACCAGAATTTCTACGACAGAAAAGCAAAGCAAGGTGCAGTAGATGGTAGCATGACAAGAGCAGCAACCAAGGTGCATAACAGTAGCAAGAAGTTCATCATATGAAGTCTTCAAGTGGGCAGCACTGCATACAATCATTGTAAAGGTATCTTTGTACTAAGTCATTGTAAATACATTATTGTAAAAATTGTACTAGTTTCTATCTACCAAGGGTTGAAGAGGCAGTGTTGGGAGGTCTAGGATCATCAGCAGGTGGTTTTGTCAAATTTGGGGTTATGGTCTAGTATATCTTCTTCTTCTACATCATTCTATATCATTGTAAAGTGGACCATTTTCCCTGGTACATGAGTCCATTCTTCTTTTATTCTTCTATAGGGTAGTAGGGTGGTGCTAGGGTGAGTTGTAGCTCATTGGGTGTTGGGGAATACATTCAGTTAACTACTGAAGAATCTCGGGCGTTGGAGCGTCCATCTAGTGGGAGCTAGAGAAGAATGCTTTTCTAGATTCTAGGAAGTTGGAGCTTTGTTTTCAATTGGAGTTGAATATTAAAGAATTATTAGAAAAAAAATAGGTGGTTTTTGTCTCGGAGTGGGTTTCCACCTTAAAAAATATGTGCATTTGTGTTCCTCTTGTTTGCTACTATCATTGTACAAACACTGATAATAATTGAAGATTAACTAATGCTCTGATTGAAAGAAATACTGATTCACCCCCCCTCTCAGTATTTCCAACAATTGGTATCAGAGCTTGGTTCCTTCAATAGCAGTTTAACAGCTGGAAGGAGGTCATGGAGCATACCAAGAATGGTGTACCTCTATTCAATGAAAATAATTATGCACTCCGGAAAGGAAGAATGGAGGTCTATCTCTTGGTGCAAGGTTACAAAGTATGGGACACTTTTCAAAATGGATTTACATTAACTGCAGATGAACATGGTAAGAAGAATTTGGTAAATGATGCAAAAGCAAAGAATATTATTATCAGTGGACTTATTGAATCTGCTTATCATAAGGTGTTGGGTTGTAAAACTACCAAAAATGTATGGGACAAGCTTGAGAATATATATGCAGGTGACTCAAATGTCAAAGAAGTAAAGCTTCAAATATATAGAGCAAAATTTGAGCAACTCAGAATGAAAGAAGATTGCAACATTGCTGCATACTTCCAATACGTTGATGAAATAACCAATACTCTGGAAGGATTGGGAGAGCTAGTTGACGAGAAGACTATTATACGAAAGATTCTTAGAACGTTACCAGGGAGATTCAACCCAAAGGTATCGGTCTTAGAATATAATGCAAATCTGGACAAACTCAGCAAAGAGGAATTACATGGAGTTCTCATAGCATATGAAATGAGACTTGATGAAGAAGAGGGTACTTCGCATCTAGAAACTGTGTTCGTTGCATCTAAGAAAACCAATAAGGATAAACAACCTTCAATTGAAAAGACATGCACCTGCAAGTGTGAAGAAACGAGAGATGATGAAGAAGGTCTTTCAGATGAAGAATATGCTTACTTCACGAGAAAACTAAAAATTGGTAAGGGACAATTCAAAGGTAAACTTCCATTGATATGTTTCAGCTGTAATGAGGTTGGGAATTTTGCAGAAAAATGTCCAAATAGAAGTAATGGCAACTCAAAAGGAAAGAAAGGCTTTAAGAAATTCAACAATCAAGGATCCAAAATGAACTTTCTCTTTAAAGAAGATATCTCATCATCCGATGAAGACAATTACAGTGAAGAAGAAGCCAATGAGAGAGTATTTTTTATGGCCAAGCACAATAAACAAGAGGTATCAAACAACGAAGAAGAAGGATGGACAATAGAATAATTTTATGAGGAAGCAATCAGGCTTATAAAAGATCTCAAGGCGGAGAAGATTCGTTCCAATACTCTTGAAGAACAAGTTCAAGGTCTCAAAATTGAAGTTGAAGAACACAAATGCATTGAAGAGTCACTTCAAAAGAAGTTGGAAGAAAGCAACCAAGAAAGGGAATAATTAGAAGCCAAAGTAGTCTCGCTGCATGAGGAAGTGAAGAAAAAAAAACTATCCAAAGCTATGCCAACAGCTCAAGTGATTTGGAAGAACTCATCAAAAATCAATGACCTTACAACGACAAAACTGACATTGGTTACAAAGAAGAAGAAGCAGGACCTTCTACAACAAAATACAATGAACCTATGAGATCTGAAATGCATGTAGAATTCATTGGACAAGATTCGCAAGAACAACCTTGGAAGACAATTCCTTGACGAAAATTTCCATCCAGGTAACAACATATTTTTTATGGCTACTATTATTCATGTGGAAAATTTGGTCATAAAGCTGTAGAATGTCGCACGTACCCTAGGAACGAATACAATTCCAACAGATCTGTCAAATATGAACCTCCTAGGGCTCAGCGAAACATCAATAGATTTTAACATTTAAGAAATAATATTGAATGTTACAAATGTCAAAACTTTGGACACATAGCCAAAGACTGCAAACTTGAAAATCCTCTAGAAGAATCTTTGAAGCCATAGAACGAACGAACATGGAAGAAGAAGAAGAATGATAATTGTGCTCTCGCTTTCAAGGCTCAAAAGAACAAAGATGTGTGGTATGTTGATAGTGGTTGCTCAATGCATATGACTGGAGATAGAAATAAATTTGTATCTTTGAAAGAGAAGAAGGATGGAAACGTGTCCTTTGGAAATGAGGGATCTTCAAATGTTATAGGATCAGGTATTGTCACTCTCGGAAGAAAATATGCTTTAGCGAAGAATGTTCTATTGGTTGAAAACATGAATCACAATCTGCTCAGTGTTGGAAAAATGTGTGATCAAGGACACACAATAATATTCGACTCCACAAAATGTGAAAACAGGAAAGGCGTGTATGGTGAAATTGTGGCTATAGCAAGTCGAGATCCAAACGACATATATGTTCTGGATGAAGCAACTAAAGCATGTCTAATAGCTAAAGAGGATGATACAATAATTGGTAGCAATGATGATCGACTAAGTAAGAAGTTTGCTACAAATGTGCAAAGTGATTTCGAGATGTCTTTACTTGGTGAGCTGACATACTTCTTAGGGCTTCAAATATCTCAGCAAGAGAAAGGATTATTTATATGTCAAGCCAAGTACATCAAGGAAATGCTCAAGAAACTTAAAATGGAAGATTGCAAACCCTTCCTTACTCCAATGGTAACAGGTTGCAAATTGAGAATAGACGACTCATCTAAGGATGTGGATCAAAGGTTGTACAGATCTATGATTAGTAGTCTTCTATATGTAACAGCCTCCCGACCAGATGTTATGCAAGCAGTTGGACAAGTAGCAAGATTCCAAGCAGCACCAAAAGAATCACATATTAAATATTCACTAGCATTGGAATATCTTCGCCAGAAGCTTGGGATTCTCCCAAGTTCTCATTAGATTTTCCTTTTTTAGAATATAAAGGGGGAGTGGAAGTAGATTACAAGTCTATAGGATGGTTGTGTGTCAGGGGGAGTGGAAGTGTGTACAGGTCCGCAGGATGGTTGTGTTTCAAGGGGAGTTACCCTTTTCCATTGATGTCAAAGGGGGAGAGAATGTTGTAGGAAGAGGTGTCATGATCGCAGGGGGAGTACTTGTGTTTCCATCAATGCCAAAGGGGGAGATTGTTGATCAGCGGTTGTCATTGATGTCAACCCAAGCAGCACTAGGGGCTAACCCAATATTGCATGGGAATTTTGACCTACCAAATTAATATATTCTGGGTCAATAATTCTTTTGATGGTTTCTACTTGTCGAGATGTTTCCGTTTATATATGGCACTCCATGTAATTCTTCATTATTTGAGAGATATTCATGTTTGAAGTTTGTACCCCCAGTTAGTGGGATAAAACCCCATGGGGTTGGGGCATGGGTCATTTAAAAGTCATAATTAATATTTTTTAAGCTCCTAAAATCCCTCCCACGTTCACTTGTTGAAGCCCCTCTCAACTTAAGAATTTATATAAATTGTGATCTTCATTTCCTCCTTATGCAAGGGATTTCACCATCTAAAACAGGTCATCGTGGAATTTTCGCTCTAATTTTTTTTCTATGAAGGTTTAGAAGCTGATTTTTTTTTGAGGTGAAGCCGAAATCATGAGGAAGCTGCTGTAAAAATTTCAGATCAAGGTGCACAATATTTTTGGAGATATGATCTGTGGAAGTCAGGGTTTTTGTAGGCTCCTGAAATTCATCTCAAAGAAGTGACCTTGGTAAAATCATCATAACTCTCTCTTTGAGTATCGGATTGGAATTCCATAAAAATTGGAAGATATTGCATAGTCTGTAGTTTTATCTTTATAAATTTCAAAGCCAAATGAAGAAACAGTAACACGTGGCACGCCGTACAATTGCGCTCTGCTGAAACAGTCCATAATTAGGGCATTGTGAGAGATTGGGTATAAATACCTATTGAAGAATCCAAATTGGGTCAGACCTATGGCATTGGAAAGATGACTCAGAGGAATACTATAAGACCAAAAATCAGATATTGAGGATCTGAAATAATAGAGATACACCAGATTCAATATTGAGCTCCTAGAAGGCAAGAAAAAGCTAGATCATGTGTTTTCAAGGGTTGCAAAGGACCAGAATTTCTACGATAGAAAAGAAAAGCAAGGTGCAGCGGATGTTAGCATGACAAGAGTGACAACCAAGGTGCATAAAAGCAACAAGAAGTTCATCATATGAAGTCTTCAAGTGGGCAACACTGCATACAATCATTGTAAAGGTATCTTTGTACTAAGTCATTGTAAATACATTATTGTAAAAATTGTACTAGTTTCTATCTACCATGGGTTGAAGAGGTAGTGTTGGGAGGTCTAGGATCATCATTAGGTGGTTTTTTCAAAGTTGGGGTTATGGTCTAGTATATCTTCTTCTTCTACATCATTCTATATCATTGTAAAGTGGACCATTTTCCCTGGTACGGGAGTCCATTCTTCTTTTATTCTTCTATAGGGTAGTAGGGTGGTGCTAAGGTGAGTTGTAGCTCATTGGGTGTTGGGGCATCCGTTCAATTAACTACTGAAGAATATCGGGTGTTGGAGCGTCCATCCGGTGGGAGCTAGAGAAGAATGCTTTTCTAGATTCTAGGAAGTTGGAGCTTTGTTTTCAATTGGAGTTTAATATTAAAGAATTATTAGAAAAGCATTAGGTGGTTTTTGTCCCGGAGTGGGTTTCCACCTTAAAAACTATGTGCATTTGTGTTCCTCCTATTTGCTGCTATCATTGTACAAACACTGATAATAATTGAAGATTAACTAATGCTCTAATTGAAAGGAATATTGATTCACCCCCCCTCTCAGTATTTCCAACGTAGTGGAGAAGTAGAAGTGTTGTTCGGTAGCAGGAGAAAAATGCGAAATGCAATGGGAAAGAAACTGCAAAATGCTAGATGCGACGGGACATAAACAAAAAAAATCCGAAATGCGATGGGATAGTGAATGGAAATAAAATATGCAATAATTCAGATCATGTGGCAGTAGGATAGGGGGAAGAATGCTTTAATCATATCTCAATCAGTGGAAAGGAGCGGTAACATTAATGGAGGGCGGATGGAGATTGCAAAATGTGATTGCGAAAAGGAATTGCGGTAAGTCTTAAAGGGAAAAGGGTAAGGTCGATTTCTAAAGGATTTTCGACTGTCTTCGTTAATAATCGGAAAAGTTAAGGTGAAAAAGAAAATCATAGAGATGCTGATCAACAGAAAAGGAAGAAGATGGAGGATCCTGTGAGATGCAAAATGCGATAGCGGAAATTTCAAGGAGGAAAGGCGGAGGTCAAAATTTTAATGGTTTTTGTGAATAAAAATGGTGCGGCAGCTATTAAGGAGAGAAGAAGGAGGTAAATGGAGGCGCAACAGCAGTGCTCAGAAGTGTAACCAAAGCTGGAAAATGAACCGGGACAGCTTGATGAAATTTTCTGGGACTGTTGATAGTTATTCCTGCAATCAAACCTGTTGATTCATGCACGAAAACAGACAAAATGTGTGATAAAAACAATGAATAGAAAGCAGTTTTTTGGAGTGTGGGGAGGTCAACCCTGCTCGAACTCTATTGACAAAGATGAGAGAGGAAGTCTTGACCAAAAGTTTTGGAATTATCCCCTACTCTATTACTCTCGTAAGCAAATGAAGAACTACAACAACAAACTGAAAGCAAAAACTAAAGAGTAATGAAACTATTAGAAGCAGAACTAACTAAATGACATAAAAAAAAACTAGCTAAATGATAGAAAGGAAAGAATGTGTTAGGTCCCTATATTACTAGTTTATTCCCTTATTGTTATTAGTGTAGCCCCCTTATTTTTATTGTTGTACCCCTGTAACCCCAATATTGTTATTATTTTTCCCTTACATTATTATTGTTAGGTCGGCTAGGATTATATTGTGGACCCATGGACTCCTATATATAGAAGGAGGTTTTGGTAATTTGTATCATCCAAGAATTGTTCATTTATGTAATACATTTTAGGTTTCCCCCTCGAAGTGGTTGATTTTAAAGGCATTGATCTCTCTTTTATTTTATTTTTGGAGCTAGCTTCATAACATTTGGTATCAGAGCTTTGGATTCCAGGGTTTCGCTGCTCCAAACAGGTAATCATGGAATTTTCGAAATAACTTATTTTATATGAAGGCTCAAAAGCTAAAATTTGTACAGCACGAAGTAAAAATCCTGAGGAACCTCCTGTAAAAATTTCAGATCTTGGTTCGCAATATTTTTGGAGATATGATCTACAGAATTTAGGGTTTTTTCAGGCTCCTGAATTTCAACTAAAACAGGTCATCGTGGAATTTTCGCTATAAATTTTCGTATACAAAGTTTCAAAAGCTGAAATGTTTATAGTGAGAATCCAAAATCTTGAGGAACCCCCTGTAAAAATTTCAGATATTAGTTCACAATATTTTTTATTTTTGGAAGTTAGGATTGTTTCAGGCTCCCGAATTTCATCTCAAAGAGGTGACCATGGGAAAAAAATCATAACTCTCTCTCTGAGCGTCAGATTGGGATTTTGCAAAAAGTGGCCGCAAGTACATGGATTGTAATTTTTGGTATATCAATTTAAGAGCCAAAGGAGGAAATATTGACTCGTGGAAAGTCGTAAAAGTTCGCTCTATTGAACCAGTCCAGAATTAGGTCATCGTGGGAGATTGGGTATAAATTTGTCTTGAAGAATACAAATCAGGTCAAACCTATGGCCTTTGAAAGAATATTTAGAGGGCTACTTCAGGGTTGAATTTCAGACATTGAAGACTGAAATCACAAAGATAATTCAGTTTCAATATCGAGCTCCTCAAAAGCAAGAAAAAGGTGTGTATTTTTTTGTTGGAATTACATAAGTCTCGTTTGAAAAAAAATTAGTTTGAATTTATTCCAAGGGCATATTGAAGAATAGATATCAGTATTGGGTTCTAAAATTCCCCCTAAATATAATTCAACACCCATTAAGCTTTCAGAAGGCTCTACTATGACTCGTGAAGGCGAAGAAACACAACATGAGATATCAAAATTACAAGAGCAAGTGCACCAAATTTCGCTATCGCAAAGAGAAACAAAAAATGAAATGGAAGTTTTGAAGAAAGGTGTGGAAACTAAGATGGATGGTTTGAAGAAAGGCGTGGAAGCTAAGATGAATGGTTTGGAAGCTAATATGGATGGCATGGAAGTGGGCATGGAAACTAAGATGGATGACATGGAAGCTAAGATCGATGAAAAAATGAAAGACAACATGGAAAACATGAAGAATGATCTAAAAGTAGACATCGAAGGTTTTGCAAAGTTGATACAAGAAATGTTTCCTAATGGCGAAAAGATAGTAGAAGAAACTCATGATGAGAACAAAATAAATATTAATTGCGATTTCATAAACTCTACTGTTCAATGGAAGAACCACCATATTCCATAGATGGATATGAGGAAGTTTGATGACAAGGATCACGTAACATGGATACTACAAATGGAGCAATATTTTGGTCTCAATAATGTGAAAAACACACAAAAGGTATGCATTGCAACTTTACATTTAGAACAAAATACATTTGTATGGTATCGATGGCTTTGCTCCCGTAAAAAAATTGTCACTTGGTCAATTTTTATGGAGGAAATGATAGCACATTATGAGGATACAAAAAGAAACACCTTCTTTAGCCAATTGATAAATCTCAAATAGAAGGGTTCAGTGGTGGAGCACATTAAGGACTTCCAAAAATTGAATATAAGGGTAACTGATATTCCAGAGCAACACAAGATTGATGTCTTCATAGGGACTTTAAAGGATAATAGGGTGAAAATGTGAAGTTGGGTTACACTTTTGTGAGAATTGGGGGCGGAGTTTTTTTTTTGGAAATAGTTCGGCCGAACTTTATGAGAAATTTCGGCCGAACTTGTTCTGTTGTTTAGATTGACGGTACACTGACAGTGTGGGCAAACATAATTTTTGCTGGAGATGGGAAAACCGGCAACAATAGTTCGGCTGAACTTTTAAAATAGTTTGGCTAGACTATTGTTTATAAATATATCTCCCGCAATTTTTTTTGTTTTCGCACCTCTATTTTTCTGCTGCTGCTCTAGCGCTGCTTTCGCTCTGTTGCTGATGATCTGCGGCGAATGTTTTTGTTTTCGCGCATCTCTATTTCTTTTTCTCTGTTGTTGATAGTTCGTTGAATTGCTGCGGCACTACTGCTGCTTCCGCTCTGTTGCTGATGATCTGCATCGATGTTAAGTGAAACACCAGGTAAGAAGCTCTTTCTGTTGTTGATCGTTATGGTTTTCTACAGTGAATTGTTTGATCATTATTGTAAATTATATTTTCTGATATAATTTACATTTTTTTTGCTTTGTTGCTTATAGTTTGTCGAATTTCTCTGGCATTGTAGCTGCTCTGGCGCCACTACTGCTCTAGCGCTGCTGCTGCTCTGGCGCTACTGCTGCTCTGGCGCTATTGCTGCTATGTTGCTAATAATCTACGGCGACGTTAAGTGAACCACCAGGTAAGCAACTTATACCCTTCTATTGTTGATAATTATAGTTTTCTGGAGTTTTCATAAATCATATCTTTCATGAAGTCATACATCGTGGCCATATTGTCATAAACATAAATGTCAGGTCAATCCATCCATCACTGTCTAGGCCACTGCCATATATATCATTTAAGCTATGCATCAAAAAAGCCACTGTTATAATATAACTATAATATATCTACTGTTATAACAATAAAGCCACAATCATTCATGTATATGATTGTCAAGTCTGCCATATTACTCTCAATAAAGAGCTATTTTCATGACATCCACATAACATACTCATAGGTACACATCATCATTGTTATACTACGAGTATCACTGGCATACTGTCATACATTACCAGTTTCCATAGTACTGATGTATTTATATATCACCGTTATAATTTATTTTATCACTTAACTTGCACCTTAGATCACTATCAAACTCGCAGATCATTGGAATATCGCTCAAAATATAAGTGATATCAGAATCCAAGATCATTGTATATAAATCAGTCATACTACGAGTATCACTGGCATACTGTCATACATTACTATTGTCCATAGTACTGATGTATTTATATATCACTGTTATAAGTTATTTTATCACTTAACTTGCACCTTAGATCACTGTCAAACTCGCAGATCACTGGAATTTCGCTCAGAATATAAGTGATATTAGAATCCAAGATCACTGTATATAAATCAGTCATACTACGAGTATCACTGGCATACTGTCATACATTACTATTTTCCATATTATTGATGTATTTATATATCACTATTATAAGTTATTTTATCACTTAAATTTCACCTTAGATCGCTGTCAAACTCGCATCATAGGAATATCACTCAAAATATAAGTGATATCAGAATCCAAGATCACTGTATATAAATCAGTCATACTATGAGTATCACTAGCATACTGTCATACACTACTATTGTCCATAGTACTGATGTATTTATATATAACTATTATAAGTTATTTTATTACTTAACTTGCACCTTAGATCACTATCAAACTCACATCACTGGAATATCGCTCAGAATATAAGTGATATCAGAATCCAAGATCACTATATATAAATCACTGCCAAATTTTACAAAAAAATTAAGTTTGCAGTTTTGTATGCAACAAGAGGTTATAGTTCTTATGTTACAATATGTGTTAGAGACTTGTAGTATGCAGTCAAGGTCATGTGCCCAATTTATCAAATAGATTATAGAATCTATATATTAGAAACTCGAAACTTGAAACTTGTAAATTTCAGTTATTTTAGAAACTCAAAACTCGAAACTTGAAAGTTGTAAATTTCAGTTATTTTAGTATAAGTTATAATGATAGACTTGTTTTCTTGTTTTTTTTTTAATCTTAAAAACAATTTTTTTTTCATGAAAAGTCCAAAATAAATAAGTAATTAATTTAATTGTTGACTATGCTGTATCCATTTCCACTAAAAACCCATTATCTTGATTAAGCTCGGGACCAATTAAAATTTTAACCAAGCCAGGAACACTTTTAAAAACACTTTTTTCATCGAAATGCGTAGTCATATCTTCATTCTGTAAAATCAACAACTCTTCCTGGCTAAAATATTCACCATTAGATTTACATTCGTTCGAGCTAATGAACAACCTGATAACCTCATGGTGATAGAGAGAAACATTCGACTATAAAGAAGAACTAGATAAAGACTTATCAAATTCTCATATTCACTGTGCTCTAATTACATATTGATAGGCCTAGTAAGTGGTTACAGAAGATTCCAGAATATACTTCAAAACCCAAAGTGATTTGATAAAAACACATTATCCAATAAACAAACCATTGAAACCAAAAGTGATTTGATACAATATTGGGTAAAAGGTCATGGTCTTACCTTAATTTCTATTCTAATTCCCTTTCCTAACTTTGATTTTCATTTAATATTTCTTATGTAAAAGGTCATGGCCTTACCTTAATTTCTATTCTAATTCCCTTTTCTAATTTAATATTTCTTTAACTTCCTTCATGATATCTATGGTTGCTCACCTTCGTTCAATATTGGTTTAAAGGTCATGGTCTTACCTTAATTTCTATTCTAATTCCCTTTCCTAACTTCCCAACTTTGATTTTCATTTAATATTTCTTATCATAATATTTCTTGAAATTCCTTCATGATATATATGGTTGCTGACCTTCGTTCAATATAGGGTAAAATTTCATGGTCTTACCTTAATTTCTATTCTAATTCCCTTTCCTAACTTTGATTTCATTTAATATTTCTTATCATAATATTTCTTTAACTTCCTTCATGATATATATGGTTGCTCACCCTTTTTCAATATTGGGTAAAAGGTCATGGTCTTACCTTAATTTCTATTCTAGTTCCCTTCCTAACTTTGATTTTCCTTTTGACCTTGGAGATAAATCGAATCATTATATTGGGTAAAAGTTCATGGTCTTACCTTAAAATTTATATTCTAATTCCCTTTCCTAACTTCCTAAATTTGATTTTCATTTAATATTTCTTATCATAATATTCCTTGAACTTCCTTCATGATATGTATGGTTGCTCACCTTTTTTCAATATTGGGTAAAAGGTTATGGTCTTACCTTAATTTCTATTCTAATTCCCTTTCCTAACTTTGCCTTTCTTCAATATTGGGTAAAAGGTCATGGTATTTCCTTAATTTATATTCTAATTCCCTTTCCTAACTTCCTAACTTTGATTTTCATTTAATATTTCTTATATCATAATATTTCTTGAACTTCCTTCATGATATATATGGTTTCTCACCTTTTTTCAATATTGGGTAAAAGGTCATGGTCTTACCTTAATTTCTATTCTAATTCCCTTTCCTAACTTTGATTTTCCTTTTGACCTTGGAGATAAACCCAATCATTAAATATGATATTCATCCCTTTTAGGGAACTTAGTATGGGTTGCTTAGTGGTTTCAATCCCTTATGACAATGTGAGGTGGTGTTTCAAACATGGGAGTAACTAGTGTTTGCATGTGATGCTCACGGGCCATGGTTTCTTTTGTGGGTTATAGAAGGTTTAGTTCTACCTCCTAAGATAAACTTTCTAAAAAACTTACCTTTATTCCTTAAAGTCAAAATAGATCTATACTAAGTATTACTCTTTATATGTATTTCTACCATATAAATTCTAAGGATTACTCTTTATATGTATTTCTAACATATAAATTCTAACGATAATTAATCACATATATGTGTTAAAGTAGAATATGAAATAAGCCCTTTTTACACTTGGCTTGGCTTGTAGGTACATAGATGTGTGGGTTTGGGAATGTGGTTCACATAAAAAGTAATAGGGATGGATTTAGTGGAAACCTTTTATAAGATCAGGACTCAAACAATTGTGATATTTTCCCTTCTTTCCAAGTTAGTTTATCCTTCTAGAAAAATCTGTTTTAATGAAGGAGATATATCCATATTGATCCACTAATATTTGTTCACCAACAACTATTCTATTTTGGAATTTTATATCTCAAAACTATGCTCATTGAATTTATGCATCTATATCTTTAAACTACTTGAAACTATTTTATTACACCATAGGAATCATTTCGAGAAAAACACATTAGCCATAAAAGTTTCCCATTGAAACCAAAAGTGATTTGATTCAATTTAACATAGGTTTTAACCGTATATAGTTAATTGTTTCAAATAGATTTTTAATAAATTAAAAAATATTCAATGTAAACACATGCACACATTAACATATAATTGTGATTTTTTCCCTTCTTTCCAACTTAATGAACATCCTTCTAGAAAAATCCCTTTTAATGAAGCAGGTATATCCATAGTGATCCACTGATATTTTTTCACAAAAAAATCTTCCATTTTGGACTTTTATATCTCAAAACTATACTCATTGAATTTATGCATCTTTATTTTTAAACTATTTGAAACCATTTTATTACACCATAGGAATCATTTCGATATATCTCCCATTTTAATGGGGTGTATCACATTTCTAGAAAAACACGTTAGCCATAAAAGTTTACCATTGAAACCAAAAGTGATTTGATACAAAACATATAGGTTATAACCTTATATAGTTTATTTGTTTCAAATAGATTTTTAATAAAATGAAAAATATTCAATGTAAAACACATAGTATTTAGAAACAAAAAATAATTTGATACAAAACAGATTTTTAATAAAATGAAAAATATTCAATGTAAAACACACAGCATTTAGAAACAAAAATTAATTTGATACAAAACATAGGTTTTAACCTTAAATACTATGTTAATTGTTCTGAAAATAGATTTTTAATAAAATGAAAAATATTCAATGTAAAACACATGCACATATTAAAACATATAATTGTGATTTTTTCCCTACTTTCCAACTTAGTCCATCCTTCTAGAATATCCCTTTTAATGAAGAAAATATATCCATAGTGATCCACGGATAATTTGTTCACCAAAAACTATTCCATTTTGGACTTTTATATCTCAAATCTATGCTCATTGATTATGCAGATCTAGATATCTTTAAACTACTTGAAACAATTTTATTACATCATAAGAATTATTTTGATATATCTCCCATTTTAATGGGGTGTATCACATTTCGAGAAAAAAACACAACTTGGCCATAAAAGTTTCCCATTGAAAAAAAGTGTTTTGATACAAAACATAGGTTTTAACCTTATATAGGTAAATTTTGTTTCAAATAGGTTCTTTTAATATAAAATGAAAAATATTCAATGTAAAACACATGCATTTTTATACACCCTTATGTCTACGTAAAGTAGTTTGAGTGATTCCATGGGTCCTCTACACCCTTCATGGGTATAATTGGGACATGTAGTGTTAACTTCTACAAGTTCTATAGGCAGAGTCTGTAAAGGGCCAGGTAGCCTCTGGATCTCATCTTTTATGAAAGGTGACATATCTAGTAAATGCCCCTACAGTCAATCTCTAGAATAGATCTAAATAGAATTTCTTCATTTTAATATCCAATGTAAAACAAATGCATTCTTATACACCCTTATGTCTACGTAAATTAGTGTTAGTGATTCCACAGGTCCTCTACACCCTTCATAGGGTATAATTGGGACAGGTAGTGAAATAACTTCTACAAGTTCTATAGGCAGAGTCTGTAAAGGGCCAGGTAGCCTCTAGATCTCATCTTTTATGAAAGATGACATATCTAGTAAATGCCCCTACAGTCAATCTCTGGAATAGATCTAAATAGAAGTTTTTCATTTTAATATCCAATGTAAAACAAATGCATTCTTATACACCCTTATGTCTACATAAAGTAGTGTTAGTGATTCCATAGGTCCTATACACCCTTCATAGGGTATAATTGGGTTAGGTAGTGAACTAACTTCTACAAGTTCTATAGGTAGAGTCTGTAAAGGGCCAGGTAGCCTCTGGATCTCATCTTTTATGAAAGGTGACATATCTAGTAAATGCCCCTACAGTCAATCTCTGGAATAGATCTAAAAAGAAGTTCTTCATTTTAATATCCATAAAACACAACCACTTTAAGGTAAATTGTGTACATGTGTCATTTCTCCCACAAACTAAAGGCTTCCTCCCATTAATTCTAGATGTGAATTCTACCATAAACTTTTTAAGTCAAACTTTAAGATAAACCATGCACATGTCATTTATCTCATGATCTTGTGCCATTTCTCCCATACATTGAAAATAAATGTCAATTTAATATATATATTTTTATTGATTTTTTTTTTTTTCAGGGATAAGAAAACCATTAAATATGGTTGAAAATGGAAACTATGCATAGAAGTTTCTTTCTATTCCAATCCAGGGGATAGCAAGAAACTTTCTTGCTTAAAGTTTCACACATCAATTAGTGCTTTGAAAGTTTTTTTCTTCTGAAATTACATTAATTTTCTGAAATTTATTTTGAATTTATTTTAAATTAGTTATTTAAAAAAATAATTGTAAATGTACACCATAGATATATATATCGTGGAGGATGAACGACGCAGATCAACAGAATCCCATATCTCTACGAGAGGGCGGGATCAGGGATCGAGAGTTGTTCAGAGAGCGAGAGTTGTTCATGGTAAATTTAAATATAATCTTAAATCTCCATACATGTGTGTACAAATGGAACTGATTTTTTATCAACTTTGTGAGTTAAATTAGTTGTTAATAAGTTTCATTTTTTAATTTTTAGGAGCTAATAAGAAGAGAAGGGTCTCTACTCCATCCATGGATGCCCATGTTTCACCCAGTCGTGGTACGATTTTAACACAATTTAATCAATGAATATGTACATGTGTATTTATATATATGCATGTATTTTTCAATTGATTATAAATTCGTATTTGTTTACAAAGCTTTTCTCGGGCCTCTCGAGAGGTTGGTGGTGGTTCAAATCCCCTTAGAGGGCCATCAATAAGTGGTAGAAGGTTGCGTGAAGGTGGTGATATTTATTCCCCCAGAGGCCAATCAACGACTGGTGGTTCTAGTTCTCAACAGGGTCTTTCTGGTTCTCAACAATTTTAGGGTGGAGAAGATGCTAGCCAACCACGTCAAGGTTGCCATCAATTTCAATATTTTTTTTATTGAATTTGTACAAATTCATTTACATGTGTTTTTTATAATATACAAAATTTTATACATATTGATGCAGAGGCTGAAAATGTTCCAAATGTCGGTCAAAATAGATGTAGGGCAGAACGCTACATTCAAGAAGAAGGTTGTCTACCCACCACAACTTATCCAGCCAACATTTCTGATATACCATGGGAAAGAAACATGGTGCAATGCACCTTAGAAATGTGTCAACAAATTCATGCAAAATTGTGGAGATATCTCATGGCTTTGACTCTACCTACTGAGAGTCGACAAAGCCTCGAAATAGTTACACATTCATTGGGCGAACTAGTAAATGTGTACAAAAATCTGGGACCAATGACTGATACATTTGTAGAAGTCATGAGAAAGAGAAAGGAAAGAGTAATGGGTCCTGATAAATGGGAGGATGTAAAACAAAGAGTTACAAAAGAAATGGCGAAGTCAATGTTTAATTTCAAGGAAGGGCCAAAAATAAAAATGTTGAAGGTGCAATATTTCAAGCACCCCGATATAGCTCACTATTTGTATGATAGGCACCTTGTGGCCTATGGAAGGCTCCAATGGAACGACGAGGTTCCTGTTTATTTTTCAAAATTGTTTTATGCAGATTTTTTTTTGGAAATGAAACCCAATTACAATGACCTTCCGTCAGAATTTTTTGGTCTGAGGAAAGGTCGATTGTGTGACCATAGGGGCACTAGGTGAGATGTGGAGTTGCCTCACCCTAAGCCACCATTGGTGAGTCAACCTTTTTGGGTCGAAACTTTGCAGTCAAAGATGGATGCGACTTCTCAAATAAGTCGAGAAGCAAGGGATGTCATCATCGACAATGTTCACAGCAGATTGGGTGGAGTCGATGTTTGTCTAAATTGAAAAAGAGCACGTGAGAATGCACGTGCCAATTTTGTGTATTGTACAGATGAAGATATTGACAACATGAATGTTGAAGATCTTAGAATATATGCAAAGAATTGTCGCAATGGTTGGCAAGACTTAATTCTTCATGAGGAAGAGGGCATGGAAATGGTATGTGTTAATGACCTTAGTGTTCAATTATTTTAACACATACATGTGTACAATTTGTAATAAATACATGTGTATGTTCATGTATACATTTATTTGTATGTACATTAATCTAGCAAAAATGTATCGTTATATGTTAAAACACCATTTGAAGTTGTCACACATGATGAATGATGAAAATGTTAATATCACGTTCGGGGCCTCTGGTTCAAACAATGAAGATGGGTCTCACCATCAAGATATGTTGACAAATGTTAGTGTTTTTTAAGTGATATTTTTAAAATAAATAATTGTGCACACATGTACATGTACATATATAATAATAAAATGTTTTAACAAATTCTGATTCTGTTCGATGTTTTTGCGATGGGGGTACCTTCTTCTTCCTTGGGAGATGTATAGTCTACCTCTTTTGGGATGGCGGTACCTTCTTCTTCCTTGAGAGATGTACCTTCTATTTCCTTAGGATATGTGCCACATCCACAACAAGTATGGACAATTTTTCACTTTTACAATTTATGTTTAAGTTATATATATATATATTCCACCTCAAAAAGTTCCATTAAAAATTGAGATATATATATCTATATCTTGAGTTATTTTAAATTTTTTGAATTTTAGGTTTTTGGAGATTTTCTTTTGGAGCCTCTCTTAGGAGATGTCCCATATTCACCTACATAAGTATTCAATTTTTCACTTTTAAATATATATATGTTTTTTTAAAAGTTATAATTTATAAATTGAAGTTTATTTAAGTTTTATTATAAATTGAGATCTTGATCTTGAGTTATTTTATACTTTTAAAATTTTGAATTTTAGGTTTCTATAGAAGATTTCTTTAATCCACGGACTCTAGCAACGGAGATAGGAACATCCACACCATTTCAACCATTTGAACAAGTTGTCTAACTTTTTTTTTAATATTATTGAAAATAATTTTATATATACATGCATTTTCATTTGAAAATTTTTAATATATATATATATATATATATATTGTACAGTTTACTGTTGGAGATGTTCCCATGGGGGAAGTTGTAGCAGGTGAGCAACAAATAGAGAGGGAACCTCATGAGGTATTGCATGATTTTTTTTTTATATTTTGTTTTTTACATGAAGTTCTATATATTCTCACTCATTTTTAAAACATCAAATTTTAATGTTTGTATGTGCATTGTGTACAGGTTTCCCATGCTTCGCAAGATAGCGCGCGGATTGAGACTCTGATAGGAAAGACACTACATCCATCTGTATTTGATGGACATGATTTGTAGATTTGATTTCAAGATTTCTAGTCTTAAATTTACTTTTTTTATATATTATCTAGATGCACAGTCATATATATATAACTTGATACTTGATACAGTTTGTGAGATCTACAATTTTGGGACATATTTTATTACAGTGTTAATATAATTTGTTTTGTTCCAAAAAGTTAAGTTTTGGATGGTTTTAGTACTTTTGGCATGTGAACGTGAATTAATGTTGCTATATAATTTGTTTGGTTTTTAAAACTTTTAAGTTTTGGATAGTTGAACTCCTAGTAATGTTGTCATCTATAAATTAATGTTTTGCTCTGAACTACATTTGGCATGTTATGTAATGATGTGTTATAATTTGTTTTGTTTTTAAAACTTAAGTTTTGGATGCTTGAAGTACATTTGGCATGTGAAGTAATGTTTTGATCTATAATTTTTTGTTAAATTAAAAGTTAAGTTTTGGATGGTTTCAATCTACATTTGGCATGTCATATTTAATGTTAAATGTTTTTATTCGATAGTTGAACTATAATTGGCATGGCATGTGAAGTAATGTTGTTATATAATCAAAAAGTTTTTAAAACACAAGTTTTGGATGGTTTCAATCTACATTTGGCATGTGATATAATGTTAAATGTTCTTATTGGATATTTGAACTGCAATTGGCATGGCATGTGAAGTAATGTTGTGATATAATAAAAAAGTTTTTAAAAATCAAGTTTTGGATGGTTGAAGTACATTTGGCATGTGAAGTAATGTTGTGATTTATAATTTTTTGTTAAATTAAAGGTTAAGTTTTTTGATGGTTTCAATCTACATTTGGCATGTGACATAATGTTAGATGTTTTTATTGGATAGTTGAATTATAATTGACATGACATGTGAATTAATGTTGCACGATATATAATCAAAAAGTTTTTAAAACTTAAGTTTTGGATGGTTTCAATCTACATTTTGCATGTGATATAATGTTAAATTTTTTTATTGGATAGTTGAACTACAATTGGCGTGGCATGTGAAGTAATGTTGTGATATAATAATAAAAAAATTAAAACTCAAGTTTTGGATGGTTGAAGTACATTTGGCATGTGAAGTAATGTTGTGATCTATAATTTTTTGTTAAATTAAAGGTTAAGTTTTAGATGGTTTCAATCTACATTTGGCATGTGATATAATGTTAAATGTTTTTATTGGATATTTGAACTATAATTGGCATGGTATGTGAAGTAATGTTGCACGATATATAATCAAAAAGTTTTTAAAACTTAATTTTTGGATGGTTTCAATCTACATTTGGAATGTGATATAATGTTAAATGTTTTTATTGGATAGTTGAACTACAATTGGCATGGCATGTGAAGTAATGTTGTGATATAATCAAAAAGTTTTTAAAACTCAAGTTTTGGATGGTTGAAGTACATTAGGAATGTGAAGTAATGTTGTGATATAATCAAAAAGTTTTTAAAACTAAGTTTTGGATGCCATTTCAAACTACATTTAGCATGTGATATAATGTTAAATGTTTAATGTTTTTATTGGATAGTTGAACTACAATTGGCATGACATGTGAAGTAATTTGTTTTGATATAGTCAAAAAGTTTTTAAAATTCGAGTTTTGGATGGTTGAAGTACATTTGGTAAATTTTTAATTTTTTTTTTCACTCAAACAATAGTATGTAGTATGTAAAGATAAAAAACAATCTTAAGATTACTTTTTAAGTATGATCAAGTGTTCTTGAAACATTTTCCCACATGATGATATCTTCATTGACCTATGAATTAAAGTAGTTCATGGACTATATGTTCTGCCTCTTTTCCATAAAAATCCCTTTAATTTTGATTGGAAATATAAGAAGTAGATATATGTTTGTTAAATTGGGGTCAATGTCATTAATGCACTCAACTAGGTAGCCTTGTTGATTTATAAATTGGTAAATTTATGACATTCAGTTAATTGCATTCTAGAACATATATATTCAGTACGTGAAACATTTTTCATCAATGCACATGGGAAAACTACTTGAAAAATTAATTGCATTATATATATATATATCCAATACGTGCACAACGTTTTTCATCAATGCACATAGAACATATCCGACCATTGGACAAACAAATTTTGTACTATATTTTCAATCAGGAATAGAGATGTGGGTCAAATCCCACCAAAAGTTGGAGAAGTGCTCTAAGTCTCTTGTCTGAAAGGAATCTTCATACAAAATTATACTGTGGATGATTTATTTACATTGTGGATACTTTTTACCAAAAAATCCCACAAGAAAATTTGTGCGTGCATTCAGTTCGTGTATATATCCACTACGTGCAACATTTTTCATCAATGCACATAGAAAAACTACTTTCAGTTAATTGCATTCTAGAACATATATATTGAGTACATGAAATATTTTTCATCATTGCACATAGTAAAACTACTTGAACAGTTAATTGCATTCTAGAACACACACACACACACACACACATATATATATCCAATAAATGCAACATTTTTCGTCAATGCATGTATAGAAAAGCTACTTTCAGTTGATACTAGAGTGTGCATGTACCAAAAAAATTTGTACATGTGCAAACACTTGCACAGATAACATAACAAGGCAGCTCAATTTTTAATTGAGTACTGGAAGTTCTAGAACATATAATCCAAAGAGAATAAATTGTTGGGCAGTTCAATCAAAAAAATTCCAATGGAATGCCATCTTCAATAATCCATTCATGATCGGATTTTGACATTTTCCATTTCTTAATTTTCGTTTTTTTTCTTTGATTGAACCTTGATCAACTTTATGCATGCTGCACACATCACGTGACTATATTGAAAACTTATGAAATCAGGTTCATAGTCTTCAAAGTAAAAAAAATCCCCACTTTGATTAGTTTGTCTGAAAAAATAACCTTTTAGTATAATAGATCCTCTTTCATATGGAAATCTGTGATAATTATAGTCTTCTAATAATTTCATTTTTCTTTCAGTGCAACACATCAAATAATACTTCACATTTTCATCGTTGTCAGTAGGTGCAATTACCTCAAAAACATCTCCTGCACAATAAAACAAACTTAACAAAATTATACATATTCAAATTTATTTCTAGATCTTTATCGTTAGAAAGCAATTCAAATGTTACCTTCTCTAACAAGATCAGAAACTCGAACACCATCGGATGATACTGTAGTTTCCTCTGATTGCATTTCTTCAAACATTGCAACGAACATTTTTCCCTTTGTATTTAGCTTTGTATGTTTCCAATCTTTTACATACATTTTGTTTTCACAAACGTCATTGGATTTTGTGTTGTCTATGCAAACATGACAAAAACAAGAATATTTTCTTTTATCAAATGCAAACACATTTCTGGACGACTTTGTTTTAATTGAATGCAATTTTCGAGTCTCTTTTATTGTTTCAACGTCATTTCCAATTGATCTATCTACGTCTTTGATCCAAATATGCCAAAAAAACCTTTATATGGAAAATTTAAAGAAGAATGTAAATATGATATCAAAATACAATCAAAGATAATCATTGTGATAAATTTACATTGTTTAAAATTAGATATCCAATAAAAATTAAATTGAATGTACCTTCGCACTTCCCTTAATCGATTAGTCTCATGGCTTAGAGCAGCGATGCACCATTGAACAAATTATTTCGCGTCCACAAGTCGGCTTGCAAAGGGGTTCATTTGATATCTTTGAAGTGCTCATTTTATGCATGTCACTGCACCGTCATGTTCTCCTTTTCCATGGCCTATCTCAAAGAAATTCCAACAATGTTTAATGCAGGTTTTATTATGAAGACAACACAACCAAAAGAATGATCGTACAGATTTGAATTGACCTGCGCATCCATCTGACCATATCTAATGTTCATTGAATGTTATTCCACGATTTTTCAAGGAATCATAAATTTTTCCAAAACAATGTTGGACAAAATATGTATCATGTGTACAATCGTCACTGATATAAAAGTGATATTCTTTAATAATATGTCGATTTTCACTGGTGCTTTCTATATTATCGACGTTTTGTTCAGCATGTCTATATAGAATATGGACGAGCATGGAGACTTGGTCAAAATGATAGTATTCACTCTGAATTTCTTTTTGTGGAACAAATGTGTAGTTTTCTGCAAAATCAATTACTGACAAAATGGTCCCTGGTGGAAAAACTTCACGAGATTTTTTGAATTGCAAGTCTTGCCATTGAGCTCTATGGGAATTCTTGGTGTATTTGTAAATTTCTGCCTCAAACTTTCTCAAAAAGTCTATCACAGAAATTTCTTCTTTTCGTAATTAAATTCTTTTAACACTATTTGCACCTTGAATTGATGTATGGATATATTCATATCTCTTCCATTTCACTTTCATGTTGGACAATGATTGATCATTTATATCAGTACGATATTTGTTTTGAAATTTAGTCAAATTTCCACAATCATCGCATTTTTTACCACCAACACATTTCTTTTCGTAAAATAGTTCATTGTTTTCTCTTTCACATCGAATTTGAGATATGAAATCACGGATAGTGGAGGGAGGAGGTGAATCCTTCCAAAATTTTCTACCAAAATCAAGGAATGTGTCATAATATAACTCAAATTCCACATGATAATGGCAACAAAAAGTGTCGCGTACGGTGATAGGTTTTACATACCATGGTTTTTGTTGAACAAAAGCACTGATTGAAACATGAATTTCACGATTCTCTTCTTTGAACTTGTTGAACAACTCTATCTGAGCGGTTTCCAAAAAATGTTTTTCATGTTCTTCGTATTGATTTCGTGCTATTCTTATTTGCATCACATGCCTTGCAGTTGGCGAAACATGCAAATTGTTCTTCCAATATTCATATATTATTTTTTTTACATTTTCTCCAAGTCTATATTTGTATGGTTGCCTACAAATAGCTCTCCAACAAGCGAGTTTATCATTTACATCTATTTGCAACCGAAATTTCCGATGTTTGTGCAAATTTTTTTGCGAGGTTCCTAATGCTCGTGCCATAGATTTTACCAAGCGATTTTCTTTAGTACTTGATGAAACCACTGCCATATGTATTTCTCTACGTACAACTGAAACATTTTTCTGTCTAGATCTTCTAATTGAATTTATAGCACTATTTATATTTTGTATCACATTTTCCTTCATTTTTTTATCTTTGGTTGATTTTCGAATACCCAATAAAGTCGTAGCTTCTTTTAATTTCCTTAATGATAGGAGACCTTTCAACATTTGGGCTTGAACTTTCGCCTTTTCCTTTATGAAATACTTCTCAAAAATGTGGTTAACACAATATCTTATATAATGGTCAGCTTTTTTATCTCCATATGTGTGTGTCAACATTTTCTAACATCTCATCATCGACATTGATTTCATCTGTACATATTCGACTGAATAATACATAATAAGTTTACATATTCAATAAATAACTAAACTAATAAATATATGTATAATTTCAATAATACGTGCATGTGTTCAACACACACACACACACACACACACACATATATATACCTTGTGATTCAATTTCTTCACTTGAATTTCTTTCAACATTTTCACCATCTTCAATCATTGGTTCAATATTTCTTTCACTTTCTCTTTCAAAATTTTGTATCTCATCATCAATGTTTTGAGGAATATCTCTCTCTGTTTACATTGCAAAATATTTTTCAAATTAGTTCATCAAATAAAAATTAAGCTTCACATTTTACACTAGGAAAATTCTAAATATATCAAAATCATAATATTTACATTTACATACCTGTTTCAACTTCTAGTTGAGGTTGATTTTCCCCTTCAATATTTGAGAGTGCTTCTATCTTTCTTTTGTGAGATCGTCTCGTCTCTTCTCTATGTTCCTTAGGGTCTTATTTTTCGATTATATTTTCTCGTACAATTCCTTCGATTTCCCATGATAATAGAGTATGAAGTTCAAAAAATTTCCTTCAAAAATTTAGACAAAAACTCAATTAAAAAAAAAATCACAAAATATTTAATTAAAAAAAAAAAACTCATCTTAAAAATTTTGCAAAAAATACATACTCCAATCCAAAACACTTACATTAAAAAATTCAAGAAAAAAATGTCTTATAAAAATGAAACAAAGTTCAAAATATTTCCTTCCAAGTCCTACAAAAAAATTTCATTTAAAAAGTTACACAAAAAATGATTTTAAAAAATCATTACAAAAGATTTACTTCAACCCAAAACCAAAAAATTTCCTTTCGAAATTAAGGCCAAATCCATACTTAAAAAAAATGAAGCCCAAAAAACTGTATCACATACCTCTCAGATCAAATGTACAAAAATAATGTGTCTCAAAGAAAACTCCTTTGAATGTACCTCCAAGAAAAGTCCTTAAACCCAAAACAATTCTTTGCAAAATCAGATCAAGACTTTTGTAAAATCAAACCAAATGTGCGAAAATATGTGAAAATAATGAATGATTTCGCGGCAATTTATATTTCCGCGAAATGTTTTTTCGAGGGGCTCGGCGGTACTTTCCGGCTGACCCAAAGTTAGGTAAAAGTCCGGCCGAAATTTTAAGAAATAGTTCAGTCGAACTACTTTGTCGTTTGACTTAACGGGCCACTTCTGCAAAAATAAATGCATAACCAGCTCTTAATGCTTGATCTAATGGGCCATCTAAAGAATTACTAATTTCTTGCTTGTTCATCGAACTAACGCGTCACTAGTTACGCAGAGCCAAGCCCTAAATACATTTCTACAACTTTGGACTGATTAAACTCCACGAAACATTCTGAATTAACTGTCGGAACCAAGACAAGCATTTTCAGAATTGAATCTACTTCCAAGAAATATAACTTTCATGGAATTTCATAAATATTTACTAATTTTAATTAATTTTGTAATAAAACGGATGCAAACAATTTCTGAAGGTTATTGTGATTTAGTGAAATCAAAATTTTGTATCTTCCAAAATACATTGTAAAAAAAATTGAAAAAATTATGGTACATTACATTGGTCCGCCTTCTCTAATGGGTAGATTTTAGATTTTTAGTTTATAACTTATATGTTTATAAATTTATTGCGTCGCGAGACATATTCAAAATATGCAGTTTTTCATATTGGACGAGTTCAAAAAATTCTAGTAATTATGATATGCATCCATTGGCTTTGTAAGTATGACGAACCCGAAGTAGACTCTGTCTAGATTGTTATAGCACATTTTTTTTCTCAAAAACACAAATTTTCAAAGAATACAACATTGTGTATTAACATGGCTTCTTATGAATCCTTTGATTCTTTAAAAACACACACTCAAAGAAATGCTAAGTTGACATATCAAATGTGTATAAAAAAAATTCCAAAAAATAAGTAATAGAAAGCTAAAAAAATTTCTGACAACTTTTATTTTTATTGCAAAATGAAATTCTAAACAGAAAAATTGTTTTAGCTTGCAGAAAGTTGAAGAACTGAAAAAAATGAAAGTTTTTTCTCAAAAAAGGGTAAAAAGTGTAACCCAACTTCACATATTCACCCAAAATCCAACATGAAGTTCGCATTTGGGAACCTGATTCATTGGAAAAGGCATTCAAGTTGGCAAGAAAAATTAAATGTAAAATTATGGCGACAAGGAAGCCTACCACTCACTTCTATAAAGATGGAAGTGTTGCTACTCCTAGATTTCCACAACCTACAAGGTTGACACCACAACAATTGGAAGAAAAAAGAGCAAAAGGGCTTTGCTACAGTTGTGATAGCAAATACACTAAAAGTCATAAGTGTGCTGAGAAGAAATTATTTTACATAGATTGTGAAGAGGAAGAAGAAAATGAACAAGAAGAGGATATACACCAGGAACCAACCCTATAAGAGGAAGAAATGAATCCGACCATATCGTGTAATGCACTGGAAGGAATTACCACTCCTCAAACTCTCAAGATATAAGGACAAATCAAGAAGAAAAAGGAAATAGTGTTGATTGATTCAGGTAGCACCCATAATTTTATTCATTGTAAGGTAGCCAAGGAATTGAATTGTTTCCTATACCCAGCACCAGAATGTCAAGTGATGGTTGCAAATGGAGGAACTATAAATTGCTCTGGAAAATGCCATAATATCAAGCTAACCATGGGGGGATATGTATTGAATATTCCAATGCTTTCCATTCCTATGGGAGGTGTTGATGTTGTACTAGGAGTACAATGGTTACAATCTTTGGGGACGGTAGCTTTTAATTTTCAAGAACTTTTCTTGAAATTTTTTTCAGAAGGAAAGGAAGTCGAATTACGGGGTATTGAAGGGAAGCCGGGAAGGATAATAAGCTCCAATGGCATGACAAAGCTTCTAAAGAAAGAACAACGAGGTG
Source organism: Pinus albicaulis (assembly GCA_034641835.2). NCBI lineage: Eukaryota > Viridiplantae > Streptophyta > Pinopsida > Pinales > Pinaceae > Pinus > Pinus albicaulis. The sequence continues at coordinate 330,561,285 of CM076570.1, read as the reverse complement.
TAATCGCACAATTATGCTCACTAGAAGTTCCAACATCAAAATCATCTATTTCTGCAGATCTCCAACAAGTCTTGGACAATCATTCCAAGGTGTTTGAAACTCCCAAAGGACTCCCACCTATTCGTGATCATGATCATGCTATTCATTTGATTCCAGGAATTGTTCCTCCAAACATCAGGCCTTATAGATATCCTTACTTCCAAAAGAGCGAAATTTAACGTATGATTGCAGAAATGTTAGAGGCAGGTATAATTCAACCTAGTCAAAGTTCTTTCTCTGCTCCTGTAGTATTGGTACACAAGAAGGATGGATCATGGCGAATGTGTCCGGATTATAGGGAGCTCAATAAGCTCACCATTAAAGATAAATTTCCTATTCCTGTGATTGATGAATTATTGGATGAATTAAATGGAGCAATTTATTTTACTAAGTTGGATCTTCGTTCAGGATATCATCAAATTAGAATGAAGACTGAAGATATTCCAAAAACAGCATTTCGAACTCATGAGGGTCATTATGAATTTTTGGTCATGCCTTTTGGCCTTACCAATGCACCTTCTACATTTCAAGGGTTGATGAGTTCCATTTTCAAACCCTTCCTTAGAAAATTTGTGCTAGTATTTTTTGATGATATACTAATCTACAGCAGGTCTTAGAAGGATCATGTTCAACATGTTGACAGGGTGCTCAAACTATTGCAGGAGAAACAATTATATGCAAAAACATCCAAATGTTTCTTTGGAGTACAAGAGGTGGAATATCTGGGTCATATTGTATCTCACGAGGGTGTTAAAGTAGACCCTAACAAAATTAAAGTCATTAAGGAATGGAAAGTCCCCACAACCATAAAGAAGTTGCGAGGATTTCTCGGGTTAACAGGGTATTATCGCAAGTTTGTTAAGAATTATGGGAGAATAGCAGCACCTCTAACAACATTATTGAAGAAAGATGCATTTTCATGAACTCCTGAAGCAACTAAGGCCTTTGAACATCTTAAAGAGGCAATGTGCCTAGCACCGGTCTTAGCTACGCCAGACTTCACAAAAACCTTTATTGTGGAATGTGATGCCTCAGGAAATGGAATTGGTGTTATTTTAATGCAAGAAGGAAGACCCATTGCTTTTGAAAGTCATCCAATCAAAGGAAAGTATTTACAGAAACCTATTTATGAGAAGGAAATGTTAGCAATACTGCATGCACTAAAGAAATGGCGAACTTACCTAATGCGAAGACACTTCAAGGTAAAAACTGATCATGATAGTCTTAAACACTTTTTGGAACAAAGAATATCGTCAGAAGAGCAGCAAAAATGGGTCACAAAGATGTTGGGTTATGACTTTGAAATAATCTACAAAAAAGGAAAGCTTAATGTTGTTGCAGATGCACTCTCATGAAAGAATGAAGAGGTGGAAGCATTGCTTTGTGCCATTTCTATTATCCAACCAGATTGGATAACCGAAGCAAGAGATGAATGGAAGAAGGACAAAGATGTATGGACACTCATTCAAAAGTTGCAGAAAGATCCTAGTACATATGATACATTTAGTTGGAAAAATGATTCCTTATGGTACAAAGATCGCTTATATCTTTGTAGGAATTCCCAACTAAAACAAAAGATTCTTTTGGAATTGCACACTTCTCCTTTAGGAGGACACTCGGGATTTTTAAAAACTTACCACAGGGTGAAGAAAGAATTTTTTTGGGATGGCCTTAAATCTGATATTCAAAATTTTGTGACGGAATGTTTGGTTTGCCAGCAGAATAAAGTTGAGACAATTAAGACCCCGGGACTTCTACAACCTTTATCCATTCCAAGTCAACGTTGGGAGGAGATTTCAATGGATTTTATCACAGGTTTACCTAAGTCTGAAGGAAAGAGTGTCATCATGGTGGTAGTTGATAGACTTACCAAGTATGCACACTTTTGTGCATTAACTCATCCATTTAAAGCAAGTAAAGTCGCTACTACATTTATGGACACAATTCAAAAGCTACATGGAAACCCAAAGGTTATTGTGAGTGACAAAGATCCCATTTTTACTGGAAATTTTTAGACAGAGTTATTTTCTTGTTTGGGTACTCAATTAGCTCATAGCTCATCTTATCATCCTCAATCTGATGGTCAAACTGAGATAGTGAATAAATGTTTGGAAGGATATCTTCGTTGTTTTGTATCTGATAAAAAAACACAATGGGTCAAGTGGTTACCTCTCGCTAAATGGTGATATAACACTTCCTTCCATACTACAACAAAAATGACCCCATTTATGGCACTTTATGGATATCATCCACCATCCATCGCATCATATTTAAGAGAAAATTCTAAGGTTAAAGCAGTGGAAGATCACATCGAGCATCAACAAGAAGTTCTCCAACTCTTAAAGGATAACCTAGATTTGGCACAAAATAGAATGAAACAACAGGCAGATCAACATCGCATCGAGAGAAGTTTGGATGTAGGAGACTGGGTATTTTTACGGCTACAACCATACAAACAAATGTCCCTCAAGCAAGCTAATAAGGATAATAAATTATCACCAAAGTTCTATGGTCCTCACAAGGTGTTGCAAACGATTGGTGTTGCATACAAATTGGAGCTTCCTGCTTCTTCGTGAGTGCATCCACTTTTCCATGTTTCATGCTTAAAGAAGGTTATAGGTGAAAATATTCCAATTCAAACAATATTTCCGGAACTTGATGAGGAAGGAAAAATCATATTGGAACCTGAAGTTGTCATGAAAACAAGAACTCGACAGCTACGAAATCGATCAATTTCAGAGTATCTCATCAAGTGGAAGAACTTACCCACTGAAGATTCTACATGGGAGGATGATAATTTTATACAGAAGCACGCAGAGCTACTCAAGCATTGAGGACAACAATTTTTTGAAGGAGAGGGGCATGTTAGGTACCTATATTACTAGTTTATTCCCTTATTGTTATTAGTGTTGCCCCCTTATTGTTATTGTTGTACCTCTGTAACCCCATTATTGTTATTATTGTGCCATTACATTGTTATTATTAGGTCAGCTAGGATTATATTGTGGGCCCATGGACTCCGATATATAGGAGGTTTTGGTCATTTGTATCATCTAAGAATTGTTCATTTATATAACATATTGGAGGTTGCCCCCTCAAAGTGGCTGATTTCTAAGGCGTTGATCTCTCTTTTATTCTATTTTTGGAGTTGGTTTCATAACAAAATGAAAAAAACAGAGAAGTTGAGGCAAATGGGTTGGGCCCTAACCTACGAGCCTCGCTCCCTGAAACTAGATTAGTAAAATAACATCTGACTACTCATTGCATTGCCAAAATAAAACCTTATTACATCCCGAAGGTCTTAAACAGAAAAATCCTAACTGAATAGAAAAGAATGGCATGGGATGGAATGTAATGCAAATGGAATGGAAATGGAATCGACCCTCATTGGCTCTTTATCAACTTTATTTATCCTAAAGGGAAGCTACCAACAACTCCCTAAAAAATAGTGATTGAGCTCGCTTTGACTCTAAGTAAACCATAGATTGAGTGCACTTCATCTTCAATTTTCTTGGCTACCTTTGATAGTTAAGGAGGGTGGAAAACCCCCTTGAATCTCTCCAATATTATTTATAATTTCCTAGCATTATGCTCATTTATTCTTCAATATTGATCTCCCAGTGGCAGGAAGAAAGTCCCTAAATTATATCCTTCTCAAAATATGCATAATTTGCCCAATATTCTCACAATATTCTACAAAAATAACCAATATTAGGCACAAATATGCAATTGCCTTTAAACCTTACTAAGAACATCTTAAAGCATAAGAAAACATTATTAAGTGCAGAAGGAGAGATTTAATATATCTTTTCATGTGCATAAGGAAGGTAGACGGGCCTTAATTTAGGTATAATTTAGAGGCCTATCATCACCTCCCTACTGAAACTGTTGCTCATCCTCCTTGCCTTATGGTTCTTTCTGCAGGCTGGCTTATTTCATTTTCTATCTACTCGCCCATGTGCTACTCCCCATGCTAATATTCTTGCTATTCTTCTTGCATTTATTCTTGTGGGTGCTGCATGGAAGTCCTCAGATGCCTTAAGAAAATTTTCATTTTGCATGCCAAGAGGTGGTAAGTCCACATTTTATTTAAGTTTTTTATTTTTTTCTCTTTTTTTTTTTGGCATGCAAAATAAACTCAGAGTTCTTTTTATATTAACTAAGTTCATCGTTTTTTATCCCTTGGCATTCCTTGTCTTCCATTATAATGACCTGCTTACTACCCCCTTTCTCAAGCCCTTTTTACTTTTGTCTTGTTCCTCTTCTTGGTGGAAAAAGTGAGGCTAGTTGCTAGATAAGGTTGAGGTTTCTCTGCTATTGATTTTGGCTATATAAAAAAATTTCCCTCTCACACTTTTTAATGTTTTCTTAAGCTAAAATAGATTCGAAGAAAGGTTTAGATGATTGCATACTTGAGCCTTACCATTGATTTGTTTTTGCAGGTGATATTGAAGCTATTTATATGGTTGTTGAAGATGTCTTCGATGGCTCTGAAACTGCTCTGAATTTGCATGTGATAATCTACTTGAGGTCCTTTTGAAGCTTCTGAGCATAGGAGGAGGAAGTCCAGGTTTGAATACCTTTGACCAGGGTGTTGACCAAATTTTATTTTTGTGCCAACTTGCTGGTTTTTTTATTGCAAAGGTTGGAGAGCACCTGCATTCATTAGAGAGAGATACATGGAGAAACAATTTTTTTTTTAAGGCCTACTAGCTGCCTCAATGAGGTTTTCCACTAGTAGGTCTGCCTAGGCGCCTCAAAGGAGGTTTTCACCTATGATATTTTACTTTTCTCTCTCTCTCTCTCTCTTTTTTTTCAGCCCAATGACTGCCTCATGGAGGTTTTCAATTAGTGAGCCAATCTCAGATGCCTCAAAAGAGGTTTTCATCTTAGATTTTATTCTTTCCATTTTATTCTTTTTTTTTTCTTTTTTCACTTTCCTACTCTACTTGAAATAACAAAACCTTTTTCAAGTATAGGAATAATTACAATGGAGCCATGCACACATCAAGATGATAGATAAAATCATGTGCACACTTGGAATACATTCTTTGACATGTACCTGAATATGAGAGATGAATTGCTTTGACTGGGATTGTATCAAGTACTGTTGGAGAAGAGCGTGTTGCTGCAACTTAATGATTGTTTGGAACCATATGTCAATATAGTTGTGATGGCCCCGGTCCACTTGCTGAGTTGGATCACCTTGGATATCCTCTTATATTATGACATTCAAATCTTCCTCTTTTTTCTAATTGTTCTCTTGAACACATGGAGGAAATGTTGGTAACCATAAGGAAACCTTCTCAACATCTGATTCTGATGCCGACACTTCATCAAGTGCAGCCCTTAATATTTTGATCTCCTCATTTGGATCTTCTTCTTCTTGATGTTGTCCTTCAATGGCATTAAGAAAATATCCTCTTTGAAATACCTTTCTTTAGCTAAGATTAATACCATCTAGATCAAGAGGAGATGTTTGGAAGTGTTGTACCTCAGTATTGTAAGTGAGCTGAGATACTTCATTGTATGGGTTTGGAAATGGTGGTACAGGTAGTTGAGTGGGGGCAGATATATGAGATGGATGTGGTTGAGGTTGTGGTTGTGGTGGAGGTGGATGGTAGGGATAACATGGAGTTGGGTATGGAGGATATGGAGGGAATATTGAGGATATTGTGGAGTTTCCCAATAAGGTCCTTGCCAACCATGTTGCCAAGATTGTTTTTTGGGTTGAGATGGCCAAGGTTGCCAAGGAGGGAGTGTGTACCAATTATTTTGAGATGGATGTGAATAAGCTTGAAATTTTGAAGTGGGTCCTTGCATCATATCAAGTTGACTAGGCTATCAGGGTCTCCTTGGAGGTACATAACATAGCTTCTTTGGTGATTTCCTTTCTCCATTGTGTTCTTGGTAAACTTATTTAAACCTGCGAAACTATTGAAAACATTTATTAGCATATGATTCTTCATGGATAACAAAAATATCAACATATTCTTTTTGCTCATTTTGCATTCTTAGCATTTCTACTTTTTCACTTAGATTGCTACGAATTTATGTTTTAAAGTTTTCAAGAAAATTTCCAAGTTCATCTTGCCTTACCAATGTTGAGGCGTATTTAATTACTCTTTCCCTTCGTCTTGATATGTGCTTGCATGTTTCACAAATTTCTTCAAATGACAATTGGTATACATCTCCTCCACCCATGAGATTAAGGAGATCAATCCACTCATCCCTAATTGTTCTAAGTAAGAGGGTTTTTAGTGTGTCAAATCCTAAATGATGCAGTTTTTCACTCTTAACACTAAAAATGAACCTATCTATGAGATCCTCAAGGCTCTCATCATCTTTTTTATTCATTCTAAAAATTTCTTCTTTAAGATCATGGTTTTTATATTTTCCTAGAAATATCTTTTGCATATCATTGCATGATCTTATTGAATTAGTACCTAGACTCATGAACCATTTAAGAGCTTTATCCTTCAATGTTGTAGGAAACAATTTCAATTTTTGAGTGTGTGATAAGTAGCCATAAGATCTACAAAGCATCTCAAATTCAAAGAGAAATGTTTTCAGATCCTCTATCAACATACAATGGAAGTTGGGAAGGAAATATGGAGGGATGTTCTTTATATGTACACTGATGTCCATATCTTGAATGGAAAACCCAATAAGATCTTCTTCATTGTCATCATATCCATCCATCTCTTCTACCTTCAAAAGTGTATGATGATGTGGTTCTTATTGCACCACGTGGTCAAGTGGGGGGGTTGGTATTGGAGAAGTATTTTTAAATAATTTATGAGTATCCCTACTCCTATGAGGCATGAAAATCAATTTTTTTTTTTGTATTTTTTGTATTTTTCAATATTTTGGAAACAACACGAAAAAGGAAAGTAGAAAAGAATGCTAAAACAGAATCAAAGCATCTACTATACACCTCCTCGGCAACTACACCAAAAAGTGGTGAACCCTGGTATTGCATCAAGAGTGTTGCAACTCCCAGGGGCTTCCCTAATTTGTTTTATCAACCTGGGGTCCATACAAACTTGGAGGTGACAGTGCTATATACAAAATAGATGCATTCTACTCATGCCATCCTCTTCCGCTCTACGAAAGGGTGCTACTTCTAGGGTTTCTCGATGAAGTTTGTCACACTTCAGTGAAACTAAAATAAATTGCAGAAAGGAAACTAAATTAAATTGTTGAAAATAAATGACAGGAAAGGAAATGAATTTAACTTGCTGAAAATAAATGGCATAAAAGAAACTAATTTAAATTGCAGGAAGGAAATGACGGAAAGGAAACTAATTTAACTTGCTGAAAATAAATGGCAGAAAATAAAATAATTTAAATCACACTTAACTTGGCTAATCGGCTAAACACACCCTACTTATCTTATGCTTTATCTACCATGGTTCTATCCATGAAGTTATCCATGTCTTAATTTTAATTGAAAAAATCTTGATTTCATTTTGGAGGAAAGTTCAAAGTGTGAAATGCGATGGAGGGACGAATTGCGAAATGCGAATTGTGATAGGAGGATGGAAATGCAATATGCGATATGTGATATTACAATATTGCAACATAGCAAGGCTGGTGGAGAAGCGGAAGTGATGTTCAGTAGCGGGAGGGAAATGCGAAATGTGATGGGAAAGAATCTGCGAAATGCAAAATGCGACGGGACAGAAATTGCGAAATGTGAAATGCGACGGGACAATGAAGTGAAATACAAAATGCAATAAGTCAGATGACGTGGTAGTAGGATAGGTGGAAAATCACTTTAATCATATCACAATTAGCAGAAAGGAGTGGTAACGTTAATGGAGAGCAGATGGAGATTGAGAAATGTGATTGTGAAAAGGAATTGTGGTAAGTATTAAAGGGAAAAAGGTAAGGTCGATTTCTAAAGGATTTTCGACTGTCTTCGTTAATAATAGGCAAAGGTAAGGTGAAAAATAAAATCACGAAGATGCTAATGAATGGAAAAGGAAGGAGATGGAGGATCTTGCAAGATGCGAAATGCTATAGCAGGAATTTCGAGGAGGAAAGGCGAAGGTCAAACTTTTAATGGTTTTTGTGAATAAAAATGGTGTGGCAGCTATTAAGGAGAGAAGGAGGGAAATGGAGGCACAAAAACAGTTCTCAGAAGTGTAACCAGAGATGAAAATGAAGCAGGACGTCTTGATGAACTTTTATGGGACTTTTGATACGTATTCCTGCAATCAAACCTACTAATTCATGCCCGAAACAGATAAAATGCATGATAAAAACAGTGAACGGAAAGTAATTTTTTGGCCTGTGGAGAGGTCAACCCCGCTCGAAATCTATTAACAGAGATGAGAGGGGAAGGCTTGACCACAAATTTTGGATTTTTTTTCTACTCTATTACTCTCGTAAGCAAATGAAGAACTACAACAACAAACTGAAAGCAAAAACTAAACAACAATGAAACTATCAGAAGCATAAATAACTAAATGACAAAAAAAAAATTATCTAAATGACAGAAAGGAAAGAATGAAAACAATAGATAAGATAAGGCACATGGGTTGGGCCGTAACCCACGAGCCTTGCTCCCTGAAACTAGATCAGTAAAATAACATCTGACTACTCATTGCATTACAAAAATACAGTCTTATTATATCCCGAAGGTATTAAATAGAAAAATCCTAATAAAATGGAAAGGAATGGCATGGGATGGAATGGAATGGAAATGGAATCGAACCTCATTAGCTCTTGATCAGCTTTAATTATCTTAAAGGGAAGCTACCAACAACTCCCTAAAAAATAGTGATTGAGTCCACTTTGACTCCAAGTAAACCATAGATTGAGTGCACTTCATCTTCAGTTTGATTGGCTGCCTTTGATAGTTAAGGAGGGTGGACAACCCCTTTGAATCTCTTCAATACTTCTCCATAATTTCCTAACATTGTGCTCATTTATTCTTCAATATTGATCTCCCAGTGGCAGGGAGCAAGTCCCTAAATTATCTCCTTCTCCAAATCTGCATAATCTTGCCAATATTCTCACAATATTCTACAAAAAATAACCAATATTAAGCACAAATATGAAATTACCTTTAAACCCTCCTAATAACATATTAAATCATAAGAAAAAATTATTAAAACCTAAACAACAATGAAACTATCAGAAGCAGAACTAACTAAATGACAGAAACAAAACTAGCTAAATGACAGAAAGGAAAGAATGAAAACATGAGAGAACCTGAGGAACATGGGTTGGGCCCTAACCCATGAGGTTTGCTACCTGAAAATAGATCATTAAAATAAAATCTGACTACTCATTGCATTACAAAAATACAGTCTTATTACATCTCGAAGGCCTTAAACAACAAAAGTCTAATAGAATGGAAAGGAATGGCATGGGATGGAATGGAATGAAAATAGAATGGAAATGGAATCGACCCTCATTAGCTCTTGCTCAACTTTATTTATCCTAAAGGGAAGCTACCAACAACTCCCTAAAAAATAGTGATTGAGTTTGCTTTGACTCCAAGTAAACCATAAATCGAGTGCACTTCGTCTTCAATTTGCTTGGCTACCTTTGATAGTTAAGGAGGGTGGAAAACCCCCTTGAATCTCTCCAATATTTCTCAATAATTTCCTGACATTGTGCTCATTTATTCTTCAGTATTGATCTCCCAGTTTCAAGGAGAAAGTCCCTAAATTATCTCCTTCTCCACATCTACATAATCTTCCCAATATTCTCACAATATTCTACAAAAATAACCAATATTATGCACAAATATGAAATTACCTTTAAACCTTCCTAAGAACATATTAAAGCATAAGAAAACATTGTTAAGTGTAGAAGGAGAGATTTAATATATCTTTTCATGTGCATAAGGAAGGTATATGGGCCTAAGAAATGTTATATGGGCCTTAATTTATGTCTAATTTAGAGGCCCATAACATATTTCCACCCACAGGAAAGACCTTCGAAATTTTGTGAAAGATATTCAAGTTTTTATCTTTTCTTTTGCACATTAATTTTTATCTGTTTTAATTGTTCATATATTTGTGGATGCAGGTCAGGAACAACTACACTGCCTTCACTAGAAATTTCATTACACGTGACCCTGACCTACTAGTTGTTAGGTTAAGAGTAGGATTAGCTGCATCCTATTTTCCCCCCTGCACTCATCCCGTACTTGTTTTCTTCAGTCCCTCTTGTCTTCTCTTACTTTTCTCTTGCATTTTTTTGTGCTTTAGCCATTTTTTGTCTTGTCCTCTAGTTTTCTTGTCTTGTTGTGTTATGTCTTTTCCTTTATTTCATTAATAAGACCTTGCATGAAGATGCTTTGTTGGCCCAAAAGGGAATGTGGAAAAATATAAAAGGACTTTGTGACACTGCAACATTTGGCTAACTCTCTACCCTTATTTTTTTTTTGGGTTACATATTTTGGTCGTTGATGTTCTGAAAGAAAATACAATTTATCTGTTTAGAAAGCCTTGTGTCAAATTTTGACCTCCTTGTCTATTTTGGAAACCTCATGCCTGCACTCAGTTTTATGTTTCTGTGTTTTCAAGCTAATCCAATTAAATAGATAAGGAAAAGGGGAAAATATAAATGACAAAACCAATATCAAAGGTCTTGCATATATCTGAAGGGACAACCTCTCCTTCTCTCAATAAGTTAGGATTCTCTTCCACCCATAAATAAATAAGTGTCGATGTGCATTCATTTTTAAATAATTAAATAAAGGCACAAGAAGAGAGATGATTCCTACGTAGAGAGGTGAATTAGACAACTCCGCCGGGGTATTGTGCATGCTCGTTGGCAGCAGAGAAATTTTTGTGTCCATGAAGTGACTCTATTGGGGTATTTTCCAGGCCTTATGGTAGCAGAGCAACAACATAGATGGAAAAATATACTATGAAAATATAAAACTCACGAACTTCATTACCATATCCTGATTTGAAACATTGTATGATCCCTGAGCATATTCTTGTGTTTAACCAAGGAAAGGAAAGAGGAGGACTCTCTTTATGCATGGGGTAAGTGGGGAATCCATGGTAATCTAAATGATGAATCAATACTTCTTGAAGAAGAGATTGCACAAAATAATTGACCAAGGAAGAGAAATTGGAGTTATACTAGTGCGTCGCCAAGTTTTGTCGTTACGACAAACACCCTCCAAAATTTTGCGTACACTCAAATTTTGGAGCCTACCATGGATCTTGTGATCGGCGTTCCATAGCCACTTATGGTCAACTAATGCTTTTGAGATCCCTCTTGGATTAGAAGTGTTAAAGTCACTTGCACACACATTCCCAATCCAAAATAAGTTCATGAGCGCATTCTTATACACGAGCTTGGACAACCATAGTATGTTCCATCAAGACTATACCTGTGTGATTTCCTATCCATGTCGACAGTCAGTGTGCACTGATAATGACAATTTGTCATAGTTTAGTGGTGTTGTACTTCCATTTCAGCGAGTTTTGCAAACTGTCACTTTTGCACACCATTGCTTTTGTGAATGTTGTTTACATGTTTTTGGTTGTCATTTTCAATTGCCTTTACTCTAATTAGTGTTGTTTTCATGTAATATTTGCTCTAGCATGTGTTACTTTCATTGTCGTCCCCATATCGCAAGAGTCGTTCACACTTTAGCAATTGATTTATTTTCACATCTTAGCTATCACACGATGTATGAATGATTATTCTAGTGGTTTCAATGGGTTATATTTGTGTGAATGATTTGGTCTAACCATGTAAACATTAGTCGCACTCATTCCCAAATTTTTAAGTGTTGTTGCACAAGTGTTGTCACGGTCGTCGCAAAGTGTATCTTTCATGTTGTACTTGTCATAAAGTTATCACACATAGGGAAATTATTTTTTCATGTGTTTCATATGATCTATGTTGTTGATTTGTCAAAATATTCTAAATGTGTGATCACAGTCAAGGTTTATCACCATTCACACTGATCTCACTGATCCCACATAACCATTTTCGGGAAAAATTCCCGACCAGGAAACCTAGATTCACTTGGCATTCCCTGAGCTATGCACTACACAGTATCATTCCTCTAGCTGTGACCTTGCTACTTGGCACTATGCAATGCATAGTTCCTACCTCCTAGGATTAGTGCACTTTGCAATTTTTGTGCCCAAGCCTCGACCTTGACCTCCATAACTATGTAATCATGACTCCCAACCTGACTTAAACTGCACACTTCACAACTTCAAGCCTCAAGGTAATTCCCTGGGCCCTTGAACTGCGTATCAACATAGTATCTCAACCTCCCTTGTCTCCCAGAACTACACAGTATGTTCACTCAATGTCCATCCCCTCATCCTGCCTCACTGGCTCCTAGAATTGCACAATTTTCTCCCTCAATCCAACTTGAATTGTTCACTGTGTGGTCTCAAAGCTAAAGCCTCATCCTTGAGCTCCTTAAATATGCAATTTCATAGTCACCTGGGCTCATCTGTCCTCCATAACTACATAATAGGCTGATCTAGTGCCTATTCCTTCAACTTGTCACCCTAAGCTCCTAGACTATGCAATTTTCTTCATCAACCCAACCTGAACTGCGAATTGCGTAGTATCAAGGATCAAGCTTCACCCCTGATTGCATAACTACACAACTATGTAGTTTCTAAGCCTCTTTCCCAACCTTTCACCCAGTTCTGACTCACTCAACGAATCAATGTGCACCATCTTCGAATAGGGGTTTATCATACTGATGTCATCTTGTCATAAGTGAATTGCAGATACAATTACCCTATCATGCTATGGAAAGATGATGAAGAGGGATATGGAGAAGAAGGAAATGCTAGAAGACACATATGGAGCTTAAGATATAAGATGATCATCTGGTGAGAAGATGAAGGAAAATGGACCTCTAAAAAAAGATGAAGATGATGATCACATGGAAGACTCCTCATATTCAAGTCATAGGGAGGAGGAAGAAGAAGAAAATGTACCATCTATTCATGCAGACACAAAAAAATAAGCAACAAGAAGGACATATGGCAATTGCCACATCATCATGCAGTCCATGTCATCAGTGTCATGTCATGTCCTATCACAAGTCATCATATTCCACATCATTATAGTGGATCATATAAATTGTATTCAACGGTATTTTAAAGTGGAAGTCCAAAGGATACACATGGAATATGAAGAGTCATCCAAGTTGAAAAGTTATAGGAAGTTAAACAATCATGAGGGTAGCCAAGAGTCACAAGGAGGGTGAAGCATCACCCCTTTTCTATATAAACACCCTCATTGTCTGAGCAAATGAATTTTTCACCTTGGCTCCTCCCACAAGAAATTAGAGAGATAAGCTAGTTCTTTAGAGGTGCAAGGGGTGGCTCCAACGCTCCACTACTAGATCTAGTAGTGTTCATTGTATACATACATGTCTTAGAAATTTCACTTAATATCAGAAGCCCTATGGGCCAGCACATTCTTCATGCATGGATTATGGATATTTGTAAGAGTATTCCATGAATGCTTGTAATTCATGTTAGCTTTCATCTATGCTAAAGTAGTTGAACTATTTCAGTTATTTTGGTACTTATCATATTGATAATGTGTTGTAATTTATATTATCATTGTCGCATCATTGTGGACTATTCCACTGGATGTTAGAAAAATGTTCCTTGTTATATTGGTTTCAATGACCATCACATCTTTTGGGACTATTATGCTTGATGTCATACGAACCCTTCTTTGTCATGTGTGTCTCTACTAGGGTGGTACTACTACCTCTCTCTTAGAGGCTCATTTTTCTTCCCATCCATGGTGAAATAAATTTGACAGAAATGTGATTGAACACTCACTATGCATACCCTCCTTGCTTTTTGAAGGTGCATGTGCACTCTTCTCTCTTGCTAACAGTTAAAGTCAAGGAAAATATATAAGAATACATGGAATCAAGTTTGATATTATGGATGAGGCTCTTAGTCCAAATGGTGTGAGGTCTAATTGGGACTTCACATTAGGGAGACCCCTTGGTTGACGGATTCCAACACCGTCAACAGATCCCCAAAAGCAAGGCCGACTTGTCCACTAGCTAGGTTGAATTGTGAATTGGTTGGGATGATTTGGTAGAATGTATAATGAATATACAAAAAATCATTTCTCCTCAACTGTGAGGAGTAACCTAGAGGGAGTTCCATATACTATTGGAAAGATATCATGATAAGTTTTCCAAGCATATATATTATGCATCAATTTGAGCTAGGTAATTGGAGAAAAAATACATTCAAATATAGGGTATCTATACGAGCCATTAAAATTCCAAAAGGAATGCCATATATCATTGGAAAGGTCACAAAACATGTGATTTGAAAACATAAATTTCTCTTTCATTTTAACAAACTTTTACATTAATAAAAACCATTTTAAAAAATCTCCCCCTTTGTTATTAATTGAAATAATTTGATATTTGCTTCTTCCAAAAGGTTCTCCCCTTGTATGCATTCTATTCATACTTCTTGTTATTTTCTCCCCTTGTATACATCCTCTCCGCATTTGATATCAATAGCAAAGGGTGCTCCATTTTTCTATAGTTTTCAACACTTCTTGAAAAATTTTCCTCTTTTTCTTTCATTGAGGTCTGCTCCCATTGAGTTTATGCTCCAATATTTATCTTCATATTGAGTATTTTAAATCAACATAAAAAATGGGCATATTTCTCAATAGCTTAGAAAATCACATGTATATAAAGCATGTCTAATACAACTATGCTCCATCTAGTTGATTTTTATATGTATCCTTAGAGTGCCTTCAATATCAAATAGGCCTAAATCCACTGCGGCCAAGCTAGATGTCTCCATAGAGGCCTGCTAAATAATAGGTTACTGGATGATGGATTTTTTTACTTTATCTGAACCATATTCCTCAATGACGAATCCCTCCTTTTCGGTTTCTGAAGCGTCATTCTCATGTAATTCATGTTCACCATGATCTGTAACTGCTAAAAGTTTTCCCTTAAAGGGAAATGTTTTATGCACACTACTATCATATTTTCCTTGTAACTCATCCTCATTTCCATATAGCTTAAATGTTATTATTCGTACAAATTCTCATACCCTTCCTCTTTATTTGATCCAAAAAAAAATCCAATCAAATACTCTTGAAGGTTTATTGAAGAAATCTACGGATTATCCACAGTTTTAAAAAACATTGGACGACATTTCGAATCGCAACGAGGATCCATCTTCATGAAAATATTTTTTAATAAAGAATGCAATAAGAACAAAAGGTCAGGGTTTATATATTGATAAAGAGAAAAAAGGTCGACAAGAACAAATTAATTAATAATCTATAATTTATTTAATAAACTTATTAATTTTTTTTTTTTTTGTGTAAGTCAGCAGTTTGTATTAAAAGGTAAATATTTTACATAGAGTTACAAAAAAGGCCAAGCTGGTAACAGTACAAAATGAGAACCCTGTTACCGAGGCCTACCAAAGGAAATCATTGTCCAACATAACCCAAACATTTGGCTTAGCCCTTGAGGGTTTAGACATCCCATGAAAATTACTACAAAGCTTGATCCTTCTCACAAGTAGAAGGCCATTAGTGCTTAACCAGCCGAAACTTGAAGTTGTATACAAAAAAACATAAAACCAGCAACACATGAAAGGAAACAAAAATAGACGAGAAAATCAGTCTTGACTCCCCACTGGTGCATCCCCTTTGTTAGTAGTCGCACTTGGACTTGCGGTAGCTGCACTCGGACTAGCGGCCTCCTCCTGGCTTAGGGCGTTTTGAGGCTTGAAACGACGGATGGAAGTGGTATTATGGGTCACATCAGGCATTTGGATGGAAACATTCACCATGTACTTTAGGTAGGTCTCAAACAACTGCACGAAACCTTCAAGACGCCTAGACTGAGCCCTCATCTCCTCAACCAAGGATTTCATGGTCACCTCTAAAGTATCCAAACGAGTCGAATTTCTAGCTAACCCTAAAGTACCTTCCTGGAACGCCACTCGGTTCGAAGCCTCCTGCATGTACATCAATTTAGCCAGTAGGGTTTTTAAATTCCAAGCCAAATCCTGTGTATGCGGGAATTACGTGGCCCTGGTGGTAGGGGTGCCATGGTCCAAAATCCAATCCACATCCTCTTGAATGGACTTATCATCCACAGTTGTTTTGTCTTTAACCACTGCCGCTTGCAGCGTCTCAATGGTCTGTTTACCTTTTCGAGATATGGATCTATTGAAACCATCCTCAGCCTCCTTAACCTTAGAAACAACCCTGGAGCTGCACAAGGAATGACGAGCCATATTATGCCACCACACCTTAACACCAGGCTTACTAGTGAGAACAAGAAGATGGATAAACAGAAGAACGAGACTCGGGACTCTCAGCACAGAAACTATGCCTTCACCTAGGCAACCGTACCACTTATTTATAATATGCAATCCATTAATTTGGTAACTAGCTTGAGGTCTCCAACTATTGCAATCATTCCTTCTGTCTGTCCGCTAATTCATTAAGTGGGGTAGATATTCCAGCCCCATGAAATCATCCTTAGTGGGATTTCCGCACATTTTCATTAAATTTCCCTGCCAAATTGCAGGATTAATGGTGATGGCGTACCCATCTTGATCCCATCTATTACGCTTCAGACGCCTCCTGGATATTCCACGGGACTGAGGGCGATGATGTCTTTGCATCGTCTTAAAAGTACTAGGGATCCACATGAGACTTAATTACTCAGTTGTGTGAGAGTTGTCCTCCGCTTCTGAAAATCCAGTCATATCCTTCATGGCAGCCTATTCACATTCCTTTCGCAGGTGCTCAAGTGTCACATCCTGCTAGCGGGCGTCAAGAATGACGTCAGGGTTTTCCACTGCATAATTTTCCAAAATATCCGCCACTGAGTTTATAGAGCGGAGAACAACTTGAAACATTATACCGTTTAGCCTCGAAATGTGGGCAAGGATAAGGGACATGGCCTGTGAGAGGTGCCAGTGCTTAATGACCTTGCTCGGTTTGGTCCCATTATGCAGATGTTTGGCGGCATTAATTTCAAGCAAGGAGTCCCCCTCAACAATGGCTCTTTTACCGTAAAAATGGACCAGAACCCTTAGACCATGTTCCAGCACTACAAATTTCGCTTTGTTATTTGTGGCTTCACCTAGCGAGCTGTTATAGATATGCAGGATCTCACCTTTGTCATTTCTAATAACTCTTTCAAAACTTGTCAAGCCTAGATTACCTCACGACGCACCATCAAATTTTATTTTACAAAAAACATGGATGGGGAGCTACCAGCTTTGAGGGGAGGGAGGAGGCACAGAAGAGCGAGCAGGTAGACCCAGGGGACTAGCACTTGCGAGCTGGAACATTTCCATAATGTGTTGTTCACCGACCATTGGCTTGTCATTCCTATCCCCTTTAGCCTGGGTAAGAACCATTTCTCTCATATTCTTCATGAACTCAATTTTGATTTGGTCAATTTGGTGACCTTCATTCTAGAAAATGTGCCTGTTTATTTCCTTCAAACTGAACAAACATGGAACCCTAGCCTGAGACACCATAAGAGGTTAACATTTTCATGCTCGACATACTTAGTCCACCACCTTGCAATAGAGTCTTGGATGGATTCCCTACTTTTGTCAGATTGCTAGAAAATCTCCGCCATCCAATCCCATAAATTAGCTGCCCAATTATAGGAGTTCAGGAGGTGGTTCATCACTTCCCCCTCTACTTCACAGAGGCTACAGTGTGACGGTCCTGTAAACCCTTTTCTCATTAGATTCTACCAGGTGAGAATTTTCCTGTGCATAAGGAGCCAAAGGAAGGTTTTGATCTTGGGCCAGAGTATGGGATCCCAGACATTGTCATGCTAGTTTATTTTCTCCTCTAAGTCCCTGTTTTCAAGGTAGTGTCTTGCCTCTTTGAGGTTAAAATCCCCTCCCTCCATTCAGCCCCACTAGAGTTTATCGAGTTCTCGTGAGCTATGCACCTTTCTATTATCCACCCTCAGAAACAGAGAATTCATCTGGTTTAGGCTTTGTTCATCTTGGGAGGGAAGGTCTAAGGACCAGTGTCACCACTGAGGGTCCGGATCATTGCAAGTCCAATAATGATAAATATTTATTCTGCCCAACCTTTGAAAGTTTTGCATCACAAGATGATACTCAGGGCTATCCAACTTAGGAAATTTTTGCCAGGCATCTTCCCAGAAGAAAGCCATTTGTCCATTCTAGGTTTCCCAGAAACAGTGTCCCTGGATGATATTCTTATTTGCCGAAGAAAAATTCCAAATAGGGGACCCTGTGATCTCCCCTGTCAATCTGACTAAGTCAGGGGGACGCTAATCCTCTGCATATTTGGCTTTCTAGAGCACAGTCCAGGGGGTAGTGGGTTCCTTCAACCATCTCTACCAGAGCTTTGCCCCGCAAGCTCTATTAACAGTTTCTGGGTCTTGGAGACCAAGACCACCTAGTATCTTAGGTTTGCAAATCTTCCTCCAAGCCATCAGGGCCCACTTCTTTTTTTCAGCTTTTCCAGACGAAAGGAACTTCCTTTGGATGTCTCTGATTTTCTGGAGGACACCCTTTGGCGTTGATAATATGGAAAGCATGTAGTGTGGGATGGCTTGCAGCACCGCCTTTGTCATAACCAACCTACCAGCGAAATTCAGAGCCCAGTTTGTCCAATAGTTCCCTCGTTCTTCTAGGGAAGAGAGGAGTTTTTCCCAATGAATCTTCTGCCATGGTTTATCCGTTAGAGGGATCCCCAAGTATTTGGATGGGAGTATTTTCCTTTGAAAGCCGAGAATGGCCATGAGGTTCCTCTGAATATCTAAATGGGTGTTAAAGAAAAAAATCATCGATTTATCCAAATTTAAGTCCATACCTAACGCTCGACCAAAGAGGTCAAGAATAGCCTTGAAACCCCGAGCTTCTCTAACAATAGGAATCCCGTGGAGCATAGTATCATCAACAAATTGCTAATGAGTGGTTGTAGGGCTGGATTGAAGAGGCTGAATTCCGACAAAGTCTGCTCTAGCCTTAGCGGTCTTTATGATGCGGCTTAACCCCTCCATAAGAATAACAAAAAGAAAAGCGGAGATCGGGTCTCCTTGACGGATCCCCCTTGAGGGATTGAAGGGGTCAGTAGGGGCTCCATTAACCAATATCAAAAAACTTGGGGACTTAACCATCACCATCACCCAAGTTATCCATCTTTGACCAAACCCAAACGTAGCCAACACTGCCTCCAAATATCTCCAGCTAACTTTATCGTAGGCTTTTCACAGGTCAAGCTAGATGATCATGCTAGCTTTTTTTTTAGGCCTGTAGGGAATGAATCATCTCATGCACCAAAAGGATATTGTCCATAATCTGTCTACCTTCAACAAAACCAGACTGCTCTTTAGAGATAATCAACGGGAGAATTTTCTTTAATCTGTTAGCCATAACCTTAGAGATAATTTTATACAGAACATTGCGTAGGGCTATGGGGTGAAATTTCACTAGAGAACAGGCCTCCGCTTCCTTAGGAATTAAAGCAATAAAAGTAGAATTTAAGGACTTGAGGATAGAAGAGGATTTTTGGGAGTCTTTAACTACCTCCCAGATATCATTTTGAACTGTATCCCAACAAGCGTTGAAAAAATCAATAGTAAAGTTGTCCGGGCCAGGAAATTTTCCATTTAGTATCTCCTGAACCGCTTCTTCAGCCTCTACCTTTGAAATGAGGTAGTCCAAAATTCTATTATGATCCTCGGTAAGGATCTTAGGGATGCAGGCAACCACCTCCCGTAAGGCCTCTCCCCTATCCACAACAGGTTCATTGGCTATGTGAGCAAAGTGGTTCACCAGGAGGTTTGATATTTCCTTATGTGATTCAAAAGAAGTCCCTTGATCATCTTTAAGATGAATGATCTTATTAGTTCTTCTATAGTCCATAGCTGATCTATGGAAAAATTTGGTATTATTTTCTCCTTCCTTTTGCCACTGGACCCGAGATTTCTGTTTCCACAACATTTCCTCCTGCTGACACCACTCTTCCCATTTATTCATGAGATCTTGCTCTACAAGTTTGGAATCCTGAGAGATTTCCTCATTAATCCATATCTTGTGCAAGCTTTCCGTTTGTTCCTCTAAGGCTAGCTTCTCCTTGAAGATATTTCCAAACACTTCATGATTCCAAATCTTGATCCAAGATTTAATGTGCTTAAGCCTTGCTTGAAAACAGAACATCTTTGTACCTCTTATCTCGAGGGGTTCCAACCACCATTGATTGATATTTGATTTGAAGTCAGGATTTTCCAGCCAGAATTTCTCAAACCTGAAAGGGCGGTTCTTTGGGGTTCCCAAAATAGCTGCATCCAGAATGATAGGCCAATGGTCAGAGCCACCACTGGGGATAATGTTTGACTCTGCTATAACTCCTGCCAAGATGATGCCTTCAGTTAAGAGGAAGCGGTCAAGCCGAGAGGAAATTTTCCTATCTCCTCCCTGTTTGTTATTCCAGGTGAATATCTCGCTCCTTGGATGGATATCAACCAACTTGGTCGACCTTATGAAATATCTAAGGGCTTCTACATCTCGGTTTAGCTTCCTCACACCACCTTTCTTTCCACCAAGCAAGGTAATCATGTTAAAATCTCCCCCATAGATTCCTTTGACACCAATGTGCCTCTGCTGGAGTTGAGAAACTTGGTCCAATAGTCTCAATTTTTCTTCCAATCTTTGGGGACCATAAACATTGGTACAAAGGTAGGTACCCTGTTCTCCAATTATTTGCATCTCTAAAGAGACATAAGATCTTGTTGCCTCTACACTGATTAAGTGAAGTGAATGGGGGTTCCATAGAGTGGCCAACCCTCCTTCATTTCCATTACCTCTAGGTACTCCATTCTGTTACCAATTTTCATGCTTACTTCTTGCATCTTTTTACTTGAGCATTTTGTTTCTTGTATAAAGATCATATCTGGGTTTTCAGTTTTGACTTTCTTCTTCAGAAGTATTTATTTCCTTAGGCTATTAATCCCACCGGAATTCCATGATAAGATATTCATAATAACCTTAAAAATTTAAGAAAAGGACGTAAAAGCCTCAAGGGATTTCATCTTACCTGAATTAAGAAGCATTTGGCCAAGTTCCTGGAGAGCATCATTGTTTGATCTTCTCCCCCTTTTACGTTGAGGTTTTGCCTTAGGGTTAATACGTTGTAGTCCTTGGACTTTAATTCCCATACCTTTGGTTTCACCATGCCCTATTTTATGACCTTTAGACTCTGCCTCTTGTTGAGCCAGAAATAGGAAGTTCACCCTATCCAACTCCTCTATCGGGATTTGTTCCATTCCTACTTCCTTCTATTGTTCAACCATATTGACTAGATCCATACCTTCTCTGTCCAGGATGTCACTTAGTTCTAGATATTTTGTGCATGCTTCACTTATTGAAATCTCTGCATCCCCTTCTATATCACAGAAATTTTTTGTTCCTTCAAGGGGTTCTTCTATAGTCTACTTGCTAGGGCTTAGATTCTCCTCCTGGGAAGCTCCCACTACATTTGGTTGGGAATCTAGGGAATATAATCTTCTTTTATAATATTTATGCTCTCTAGAACTGTAAAGAAATTTCCATTCCCTTTGTTGGATGGCCCTGCTTTTGGTTGGTTCCTTCTATTGGATCTCTGTCTACCGTTTGGGTGAATAAAACCTTTCTGATATTTCGATATTCCCTCCTTACTTTTTTCTGTTTGTTTATTAAGAGGGCATTCCCGGATAAGGTGTCCATGTTCATGGAATCTGCGGCATCTAAACGGACTTTTCTCATAGTTGATGGCCTGAAAGAAAACTTCAACCCAAAATTCCAGCCACAACCCCTCATGTAGTGCTCCTGAAACATCCATTTCAATGCATATTCTTGCACAGGAAGTATACCTCTTTTGCAAGGTCACTTCCAAGGCTTGGAAAAACTTTCCTAGTTTATTACCGATCTGTTCAAGCGTTGAGGGCCTCCAATAATCAATGGGGAGTGAAAAGAGACAAATCCATACTGGCACATGAGTGAAAGTTTCCTGTTCCGGGGCAAATTTGTTTTTCCAGGGTCTTATGTAAATACTTTCTGACCTGTAGAAGTAGAGGCCTCCATCAAAAATCCAGTCTCTATCTTACAGATTGGAAAAAACCACCGTAAAGAATCCTTTAGCTCCTAGGTGGAGTTTGAAATCTCCTATAGGTTTCCATTGTTGCTTAATCCACTGGCACAGGGCCTTTTCTATTGGCCAAACCCCCATAAATTTGCAGATCAGTGCGTATACCGACATGTGATACCTGTACTATTGCATTTCTGGATCAGTGATGATAACCCTGAGAGATTCCAGATTTTTCGGTCTACAATGCCCTTTTTCCACTGATTTTGTACCACTTGTGCCAGATCTCGAAGTATAGGTTCAATCCTGGTCGTTGGCTTGATTTTCCACTGCACCCTTTCTCCCTTCTGCTGTCTTAAGAGATTCCTTCTTGCGAGAAGGTCTCTCCTTGTCTCCTTCCTCTGTTATTTTGATTCCACCTAAAGGCCTTTGACTTTGCGCCTCCTTGGGCCTCCCTTTTTCCTTCTGCTTCGTGCTGGCATCTTCCTTGGCTGCTGCTTCCGAACCTGCAATATGCACCCCCTCGCCAGGGCCTTTACCCTTGTCCAGAACCATTTTTTTATAGGAAGGGTCCCCATTGGACCCCACTTTTCTCATATGATTGGCTAGTACTGACCCACGTCTGAGGAGCTCAACAAGATGGGCCCTGCCTGTCGCCAGAGCTTGTTGCAGCACGCAGAAGAGGCCATGAAAGCCTTCTACCTGCAACTCTAAACCCTAGCACCCCTGAAACCCTCGCCTCCTCATCCCTAGACGAGATACCGAATTGTAAGATTACGAGTAGGAGATTCATTAACTAACATAGAAAATTTTATTTTGTTGAGGAGACACATCTCATTATCCCTTATTAATTTATTTAATAACTTGTTAATTTATTTTAATAATTTATTTTAATTCTTTAATAATTATGATATATATATATATATATATATATATATATATATATATATATATATATATATATCTCTTTTATTTTTATAATATTAATAATTTAATTTAATTATAATAAATAAATAACCACTCTATTCTAATAAATTTTCATGTTGAGTCTTACCATCATCCTGCTCAGAAATTTGGTGTTCTTAACACTTATACTGTAAGAGCCTTGAGGATTTCCGATGAGGAACACCTGAAGGATGAAATCACTCACTTGACATCTGTTTTCATGGGTATAGGTTATAAAGAGATAGAGATCAAGAGAGCCATTAGACGAGCTGAAGGTTTGATCATATCCAAGAAGCACCAAGGGCCTCAAGAAAGTTGTGGTAGGGGTTTTCTACCATACATTAGGGGTGTTACGGATAAGATAACCAAGGTTCTAGGAAGAAGTGACATTTTCACGCAATTTTCAGTGGTAGGAACCATAAGACAAAAGATGCGGTTAGTTAAATATAGTGTTAGTCCCGGGCAACTTAAAGGTGTTTACAAGATTGACTATTCATGCGGGAAAAGTTACATTGGTAAAATAGGGCGCTCCCTTCAAAAGCGTCTTAAAGAGCATGGTGTTGATATTAAACATGACCAATCCTACACCTCGGCCCTTGTTGATGAAAACTAGGCATCATTTGCATCTTGAGGATGCTAAAATAATTGCTAGGGAGGAACACTATCGTAGAAGAAAAATTAGAGAAGCACTCGAGATTAGAAAACAACTGCATAACATTAACAGAGATGGAGGATTCGAGATCAGTGACAGTTGACGACCTCTAATTCGGCAGATGTGCTCTCAAGGTTCATCCTCTTCCAAGGTATAGTATCACAGGTTTGCTTCTCTTCCTTATAAAAAACTTTTAGAGCTTGATCAATTGTAACAACTATTTAAATTAGTTACTTTTAATAATTATTCTTATTAATTAATTTTATTTTTATTAATAAAAATTAATTAATTAATAATTATTATTAGTATTTATAGTTTTTTAATAAATCAATAAATCAAAATTAAAATTAAAAATAATATTTATAATTAATCTTTCAAATTGATTATAACATCAGATTAATTAAGATTGGAATATGGAAAATTTTATTATAAGATTAATTAATAATAAAACTTTGTTTTATTAACATGTATTTACTCTTTTGAATAAATATTTGTTAATATTAATTAAATGAACTATTATTTATTATTATTTTTATTAATTTGATAAAAAAATCTAATTATTATTATATATATTGTCATTAAATTATTGATTAAGAATTTATTCTTATTTTATTTAATTAGATATTATATTTTAGTAATAATTATAATTTAAATAAAAATTAAAAAATTTATTTAGTAACATTTAGGCTTCTAATTAATATAATTATTACTTTATCATTTTATAATTTATTATAAAACATTTTAATAAAAATAAATAATAAATTTTTTTGGTGGCATTTGCTAAAATATAACTAATATAAAAATTATTAATTAATATAGTTATTTATTTATTAAAAAATATTAAAGAGAGGTAAGTAATTATTTATTTATTATAATAAAATGTAATTAATATTATAAAATTAAAGATATATATATCATATATAATTTATTTTAATAAACTATTATTTTCTTATTATATATATATATATATATATATATATATATATATATATATATATATATATATATATATATATATATATATATATATATACTAAAAAATTATTAAGAGAAATTAATAAGTTTATTAAATAAATTAATAAATTAATAAATTTATTAAATAAATTATAGATTATTAATTAATTTGTTCTTATTGTTTTTTTTTTCTCTTTATCACTATATAAGCCTTGACCTTCTGTTTTTCTTTCATTCTTCATTCAAAAATCTTGTTCTGAAGATGGATCCCCGTTGGGATTCGAAACATCGACCAATGTTTTTTAAAACTGTGGATAATATGGAGATTTCTTCAATAAATGATAACCATAGAAGCTTGAAAACCACAACTCTTAAAGGTTGTAAAGAATGGAAAGAATTTCAAAATGCAGTAAGTACTTTAAAAAAAAAATCATAAAAGCAGGATTAGGGAAGTTAGAATCCACGATCCAATTCACAAATAGTCGGAAATAAGGTCTAGGATGGAATGGACTTTTTTTGTCTTATGCATTCCTTTTAATTACATGCACAATTACTGTAACCACCTTGTTTAGAAGAAAGAATTTACTCATTCCTAGGTCCACTGCACAATACATAACCACCAAAACCACAAGTTTCAAATACATATCATATAATGTAAAGGAAAGGCCTTGTGTCATTTTTTGGGATGGAAGCAGAAGAGAAACTGATACTAATATTTAGAAGCTAAAAAGTGTTGTACACATAGTTCCATTAAGGCACAAAAGAAACAATCAGGAATATCATCTCCCTTTTAACATCCATACTATTATAAATATGATATTAAACAACATATGCTTTATCATTCACTCCAGGAGGATCATAAATATGAGCCTTGTCTTCAAAAAGGCTTATAGTATGCTCACATAAACCAACAAGATCAACTAATTTTACATATTGCTTGGTTAGTTTTTTTTCATCCCTATTCTCCCCAAGTAGACTAGGAACACCATTTTTATCTCTATATTTTTATTCCTTTTCCTCTTTCACAATTGAAGATGCATTTTTACCAAGTGTATTTTATTAAAAATTTCTTACATCTTCAATTAATTTTTGCAAGGACTCTGAGGAGAGCCTAGCCTTTGTGCCACCTTTCCTTGAGATTTAATAAGATTGTAGGGATTAAATGCACTAACCCCAAGTTCTTGTATAACATAAGTATGAAAAACAAAGATAACAAATTTGGTTGCCACAACATTATGTCCTCCGTGCACAATTTTAGCAAGCTGGATGGAATATTTTGTAAGGTTAATTAGTTTAGAATGAATATGTGCAATAGTTACCTAGTTGAATTTGTGTTCATCATCTGAACAATGAACCCATATTATCAGTTCCTTTCAAACCTATTTTCAAACATCACATATGGTCATTGATACAAAAATATGGGTTGAAACATGTATGCTTTTTGATGGATTCCCATACAGTCTCTTAAAATCCTTTTGTGATATTTTCAGAGCTACCTCATCTCTACTAATGCATTGCAAAATAATCTATGGACTATCCGAGACAAGTCCATGAATTTCATGATCGTTGGAACCCTTTGAGATTGTAGCCTATAATTTTTGAGACATAACCTGATACTTATCCAATTCTTCCCCTATTTTTAGGGAGGTATCTAATATAAAAGTATCCTTTGATGCTCCTTCTCTTCTCTAGCTAGATGTTGCCTCTCTTTTTCTCATTTTCGAGCAAGTTCTCAAGATATCTCCTGATCTTCAGTCATCCTTTTCACATAGAAATTTTTCACTCATTTAGTCCATTGATGAGGTGGACCTTGATTCTTTTAAGGAAGCAAAATATAGCTCCTATACATTGCATATATTAATAATATCATATGTAATTCTCCATCTACAAAGATATGTGTCTTAAGAATACAGATCCATCTTGGGATCTTCCTTTTTTCTTCTCCACACCTTGGTGTATTTTTCTCTATGCATACTAGAGACTCCCCTTTTCCTTGATTTTCTTGGGATACCATCTCATTCTTATTCTATAGTCATGTGTTATATGCCCATAATTATGTAAATTGATATCGTACTTGAATAAGGGGGTGAATGAATTATGATTTATAATATTGTAGCTATTGGACCCACTTAGTTAGTTGCATATAATTTTTCTTCTAGAGGTCTGATAAGGGCCTATATAACCATCCCTATCATAGGCTCTACAATTCCTTTCTCCATGTCCAAATTTTGTGCATGAAAAAAAATGACCAAGAAATATACTTTGCTACCTTGATGAGAAGGATTATCTTGACGAAACAACTCTTCTGAAGTTTTTCTTCTTTGGAGAAGATTCAATTATTTGTTGATCCTTATCTCTTATTTCACTTCTACTTGTATAAATTCTGGGGGTAGTAGCTCTTCCAAACTCATCTTGATTTTTTCCCTTATTTCCATTGTGGTTGGGGATTTGAAGAATATTAGCATGACTATCATATTTTTCCTCAATCGTATTTTATGGTGACCTAAGGCTTGCATCTTCTTTGTATGAAATATCCCCCACATAACCAAGACCTATTTTATCATAAGGTTATCCTTGATTGCTAATAATATAATTGAAAATTTGAATTTTTTTAAAGTTCTTGCTGAGTTTGTCTACTTCATTCCTTAATGACACAATTTTTTGTTCAAGCTTCTCATAATTTTCTTCTTTTTCCTTCAACTAAATTTTTGTCACTTATACTTGTTGGAAACCAGGGAAATATTGAAGGGGGGAGGGGTGGGTAGGGGTGAATCTGTATTGTAGGAATTTTACCAATTTAAAAAAATTTCTTTCATTTGTGCAAGAATACTAGGACACCATTAAGTAATTAAAAAATTAATTTAAAACATTATAGGAAACAATGTGAGTAGTCACAATGGATCACGTAAGGAGCAAACAAATTCTTCAAAACTGCTCTTCAATTCATTCACAAGGCAAGCTACAACCTGCTATTACAATTATTTGGATACAACCAACATGAAGCTACAACTCCCTAATTATTAGCTATAATTGAATGGAGCTACAACCCCAAAAAATTACATACATGAACTGGAAGGAGAGACAACCCCTGATTTGCAAGCTACAACTCGCTTGACACTCAATGGTTCATCTTTAATCTATTTTCATAATAAAGCCATGAATGCCTTCTCTTCTTGCAAAACTAATTAATTTCTTCAATCACCAATACCTTTAAAAATATATGATCACCATCAAAATCACCTCAACTCACTCATATAACTCATATATCTTCTCTAAAAACTCTTGTATCCTGCTTATAATGAATCTTGGCTTGATATTTTTGGCCTCTTTTATTTTCTTTGATTATTGCATGCATTCTTATTTTTTTCCTTTGTCATGTTTATTTCATTCCTTTGACTATTTTCACCAAGTTCTCAACCTTCAACAACCCTTTTCTACAAGTTAAACTAAGTTATTTCAACGATTTTAACAATTTTTTCCTTTTACAGGTTTTAACAGTGCTTCTTCTAAATTTATCTATAGTTAACTTTGGATTAGCTGCTGAATTAGTTGCTAAGCTGATAGTTCTGCCATTTTGAGCTTAAGCCCCTTTCACTGGCACCTTTACCTGTATTTGACCCATATGACCAGGTTTTCGCGACCACTGGCTAGGTCTTTAGGTGCTTAGTCTGTTTAAGCCCTACGCAAACCAAATCCCTGTGTTAATGGCTCTGGGAAATTTGTATTATGTCTACGTGAAATGACTAAAGACTGGTGCAAATGTTGGAGCTCCCAAGTCTAAAATTTTTTATTTGTGCCCATTTGTTATTTTTTCTCTACCTTGGTCTAATTGTTAAAAATATGCAACTACAGTAAAGTTAAAATTTAAAAAACTCACTTGATGGAGATAATGATTGTATTGAATTCCTCTTTTTGAGAGGACAAATATCGACCTAAATATCACTCAAATCGGATAAGGGAAAGTGTATTTATGAAAAAAATCCCACATGTGCATATTTGATAAGGACGACCTAAAGCAGGTGGACCCTCTTGGAAGGCTATAAATACAATTGACCTCGACCTCATTTGGACACAATCATGAGACACTCTTATTTCTTGGCTTTTGGCTCGCACAGGTCCAAGGCTCATCCTCAGAGGAATATGTTCGTTCTAAGGTGAAATTACAGGGTTTGAAGCTTGCATTTTAGATCTAGGGTTTTAGGCCATAGTCACAAGAAAAAAACAAAAGGATTTTGACCATATTTGTTCCCATAGAGGCTCGTGCATGCAACTAGAGCCTTCCAGTCACACGACCAACTCACCGTGCATGCGACTAGGAGTTAGGGTAGTTGCATTGTAGATCTAACCCCAATCGCTCACTCGCTAGACTTAAGGGAGCGACTTGGGAATCCATAGTCGCTTGCATGTCTCCTCCTTCGTGTGGACGAGAATCAAAAGAAAAAATCTCAGTTGTCCAAATATTTCTCTTAGTGACTGCAGGTTTCAACAGTTTAATGTAGAAAATGACAGTTGATTACAGACTTCAGAATCAGGGTTTTGAGCATATGCATTGTTGGTTTCATTTCATTGATGTTGTAGTTGTTTTGATGGTTAGTTGCATATATGAAGATATGGATCATTGTACTCTCTTTTGATGATGATATAATAAGAAGAATAATTTGAAATGGTTTTCCCCATAGTGGGGTTTTCCCTAGTCTCCGACCAATCCTGGTGTCTCTATGTATGAATTTTTTTCTTCTATTGTTCCTTTATGTTCTTGTACATTGATGATGATGATATTGTTATTTCTAAATAGTTGCATATTTTGTTGAATAATGATGTAAATATGAATATTGTTATGATTTTATGGGGTGAAATTAATGTGTTAATGAAGAAATGTAATTATCAAAGTAAATAAAAATATAGTCCTAAGAAAAATTAACATGGTATCAGAGTTGGGCTGAAGAAAATTCATGAAGATCACCCCCATGATGACACCATTGATGGAAGAAAGAAGAGGATTGTGTAGACTTAAAATAATTCTAGGGTTTGAAGGAAACCCTAGGAAATTTGTGTATTATGGTTTGAGAGAAACCCTGGTTTATGGAAAACACGTGATATATGAAATATATAAACCATAGTATGGTAAATATGAAGATGCTCAAACGCTTGTGTTATATTTGATGAAGCCCTATATGGGATAGACTCTATTAGTCCCAGTTGTTAATATATTGAAGGCATCAAGTGGACAATGGATAATGATGATTTTTGAAGGTTGGTTCAAGAGGGAGATTATAACCTCTCATTGAAGATAAG
Source organism: Pinus albicaulis (assembly GCA_034641835.2). NCBI lineage: Eukaryota > Viridiplantae > Streptophyta > Pinopsida > Pinales > Pinaceae > Pinus > Pinus albicaulis. Next base: position 330,531,293 of record CM076570.1, on the reverse strand, counting down.
TACCCTCTAATTTAATATAAGTACTTTCCTATTTATGATATTGCTTTACGTATTTTCTTTTGACTTATGGATCTAATTATTGTTTTTATTATGCTTCCTACAAGTATACTTGAGTATTTGGATGCTTCTAACCTCCTTGATGAGATGTAATAAGAGGATCCTTCTTGAGGATCATTTGAGATGCAAGAAAGAAAAGCTAGAGCTAGAAAAGGTAAGGAGGCACTTGATGAAAATATGAAAAAGTGCTACAAGATACCTATGTAAAATAAAAAGGTGCATAGATATTTGGATACTACAAGGTATGCATGGTATACTATATCAATGTTATGTTTTAGATGTAATATTGAATAACAAGGTAAGCCCTAAGGTATGATGAGAATGGATCCTTCAAAAATGGTTCATGCATGCATATGAAAGTGATTTGGATTCATGGTTCTTATGATGAAATGGAGCACTTGGTATTCAAAAAGTATCTAACTTCTTGACCATGATGAACTTGTTGATTCTATGCAACTACTTAATGTTAATCTTTGATATAGTGGTATACTTTATTTTTGGATAACATCTACCATTTTGGATATCTTGATCCCATAGAAGGTTAGCTCATTGATTCCTATAAATAATACTATTGATAATTCTTGTGATGAGCATGATGAAAGTGTGGAAAAAGGGTTGATACTCTTGTTTTTTTGGCAAAGTTTTGTTGAATTCCCTGACTTGATGATAGAAGCACAACAATATGATTATCATATGATAAAATTGAATGACCTGACTTGATTCGAATGATAATTATAAACATTGTAACCATGATGATAGAAGTATAACAATGAGTTTGATATTCATAATTTTCATATTGACCTTGGTAAGTTAGTAATTATGCCCTATGGTAAATTTGTATGACTTGATTTAGTGGATTAAGCTATTTAATTAAAATTTTGTTCATAATATTTGAAGTATGATATTACATCTGTTAGCTTCCCTAATAATTTGACTCTATCCCTTGATGAAAGATTGATGCCATGATGCCATGATGAAGTAGTTGCTAACATATTATGATCAAGTTGAATATATGATATAGTATGACTTTATGATCTAACACATTTGTTCATGCATGATAGAATTATAGACAGGTTGATGACATGAATGAAGATGAAAAAAGTGGATTCCCATTCAAAGGGAGAACCTCTCCATAAGATCCCTTCTCCTATTGTTATTTACATTATATAATCTTTACTATTGAATTATGATTTATGAGCATGAATAGACAAATATCTGACATTGTTAATTTGCAAAAAATTCTTGACCTAATAAGAAAGATTTTTCCCTTACTATGAGCCTCACTCACAAGGAAGAAACCCTATAGGTTAAACTATAGCCTCCCAACCACATGAAAGAAACCTCAATGGTGTGACCGAGGCACTAAGACAATTCTGAGATAGGGTTTGGCGATTGAAAAGCCACATTTGCTTGCATAACATCTTGAAGAGAGTGACTGTAATCTCCCAACTTCTCAAAGGAAGCCTATGGGTGCAACTATGCCTCGTGGACATAACAATGAAGTGTTGTGCATGAAATTAGTTGTTCTCTTGAAGGATATCAGTCCTACAAACATGAAGTAGACAACATAAAGATATGTGAGAAGGAAAGTTTGAATGTTTACTATAATTTTAATATGAAGACTAAACTTGTGTTTGCAGGTGACTGGGATAAGAATAGATACATGTCATTATGTTCAAATTTTGTTATGCAAAAATCTCACAAAATATAATAAAATATATATCAATGACTTAGAAATTAACCTCTTCGAGGGGTAAACCTCCTTTAAATTACATAAATGAACATTTATTAGATGATTCAAATGACAAAACCTCCTTTCTATATATAGGGGTCTAAGGGGTCACAATATAATCATAGTTGACATAAAAATAATAATGTAAGGGCACAACAATAACAATAGTGGACTTCTATGGGGGCACAATAATAACAATATGGGGACTACACGTGTACAAAAATCACAATAAAGGGGCTACGCTAACAATAACAATAAGGGGATACACTATTCTTATAGGGATCTAACATGCCCCTCTCCTTCAAAAAAGTGTTGTCCTCAACGCTTGAGTAGTTATGGATGCTTCTATATAAAATTATCATCCTCCCATGATGAATATCTAGCGGGTAAGTTCTTCCACTTGATGAGCTAATCTGAAATTGATCAAATTTATAGCTGTCAAGTTCTGGTTTCCATGACTACTTCAGGTTCCAGTATGATTTTTCCTTCCTTAACAAGTTTTGGATATATTTTTTGAACTGGGAGCTTGTCACCTATAACATTTTTTAAGCATGAAACATGGAAAACTAGGTGCACTCGGGAAGATGTCGGAAGCTCCAATTTGTATGCCATAGTACCAATATTTTGAAACACCTTATAAGGAACATAATACTTTGGTGATAATTTATTATCCTTCTTAGCTTGCTTGAGGTACATTTTTTTGTATGGTTGTAGTCGTAAAAATACTGAGTCTCCTACATCAAAGCTTCTTTCGCTATGATGTTGATATGCTTGTTGTTTCATTTGATTTTGCACCAAAGTTAGGTTATCCTTTAAGATTTGGAGAACTTGTCGTTGATGCTCAATGTGATCTTACATTGATTGAACCTTAGATTTTTTTCTTAAATATGGTCTAATGGACGGTGGATGATATCCATAAATTTCCATAAATGGGGTCATTTTTGCTGCAGCACAAAAGGAAGTGTTATACCACCATTCAAATAGAAGTAACCACTTGACCCATTGTGTCTGTTTATCACATACAAAGAAAATAATATATCCTTCCAAACATTTGTTCACTATCTCAGTTTTCCCATCAAATTGAGGATGATAAGATGAGCTATGAGCTAATTGAGTACTTAGACAATAAAATAATTTTGTCCAGAAATTTCCAATGAAAATGGGATATCTGTCGCTTACAATAATATTTGGGTTTCCATGTAGCTTTTGAATTGTTTCCATAAATGCAATTGCAAATTTACTGGCTTTAAATGGATGCCATAATGCACAAAAGTGTGCTTACTTGGTAAGTCTATCAACTACCACCATGATGACACTCTTTCCTTCGGACTTGGGTAAACCTATGATAAAATCCGTTGAAACCTCCTCCCAACATTGACTTGGAATGGATAAATGTTGTAACAAACCTGGGGTTTGAATTGTCTCAAATTTATTTTGTTGGCAAACCAAACATTTTGCCAGAACATTTTGAATATCATATTTAAGGCCATCCCAAAAAAATCCTTCTTAACCCTCTGGTAAGTTTTTAAAATTCATGAGTACCCTCCTAAGGGAGGGTTATGCAATACATATAAGAGATATTTGTACCACAGTGAATCATTTTTCCAACTAAATGTATCAAATGTGTTGGGATCTTGCTGCAAATTTTGAATGAGTGCCCACACTTCTTCGTAATTCTTCCATTCATCCCTTGCTTCAGTTCTCCAATTTGGTTGGATAATATAAATGGCACAAAGTAATGCTTTCACATCCTCATCCTTTCTTGAGAGTACATATGCAACGACATTTTTCTTCCATTTTTTGTAGATGATTTCAAAGTCATAACCCAACATCTTTGTGACCCATTTTTTTTGTTATTTTGAATATAATATTTGTTTTAAAAAGTATTTAAGACTATAATGATCTGTTGTTACCTTGTAGTGTATTCACATTAGGTAAGGTATTCATTTCTTAAGTGCATGCAGTATTGCCAAAATTTCCTTATGATAAATATATTTTTGTAAATGTTGAAAAGTCAACAAGAAATGCATGTATAATTTCATTTTCCCTTAATTAAATTGGACAATAAATTGTAATATTATCTCATTATCACTTGTAATAGTTAACTGAGTGTGATAGAATCAGTTAGCTCATGAAATTCGATTTTAGGGTGGTTGGTGAGGCATGTAGAGTGATTCTATTTGTTTTAGAGTCCAAGTTGTAGTTAGTGTATTATTTTAATGCATGAGAAATAAATTAACTCAATTAAGTGAGTTAAAGTCAGTCTAACTAGTTGTAACTAATTTTTGTACTAGTGAGAGGTCAAGTGAATTAAATCATATTTAATTCACATGCAGTAATTTGTCAAGTGACTGATGATTTACTATTAATAGTTGCATGCATGTCAGTTCTGATGAAGACATAATTGAGACAGAGGTTAAAGAGATGTTATCTATCATTTGTATTATTAGTAAATTGTTGGCAAGCAATTAGACAACCATAGGATTGCCCATGATGTATTTCATAGTTTTGGAAGGTTGAATTTCCTAATTAATATGGATCAATTGTTCTTAGAATTTATCAAGAAAGGAAGGCTCAGAAAAGGCAGGAAATTGGCTAAGTATTGGTCAATTTTGTTCATATTAGTGTGAGACAGTTGGTAGAGTGCAGTAGACTCTTGTGAGAAGAGTGCATTGTATTGTTTCATGATTCCTTGGTTGATTATACAATAAATATAGAGGGGTTTTGAGCAGCAATATTTCCCTAGGAAAAATATATGTGTTGTGTGATTGATTTTCTTCTTTCTCTTACTTGGTGTGATTGTGTGATCGTGTCTAATTTCAGAAAATTAATTGTAGAAGGATTCAATATCTTTCTCTAGAATATTGATGATCGAATTGAATCCATTGGTATACATATTATTTGTATAATTTATACATGGTATCAGAGCGCCATAAATCACTATAGTGGAGAATAAATTGAGTTTGTGTTGAACATCATTCGAATTTGAAAAAATATTCTTTGGTGCAACAGGCGGATCAAGATGGATTTCAATGGATTAAGATTGGAATATGCACTCAAGGGAAGTTCTAATTATATTGCATGGAAAGACAGAATGGAGGCAGTTTTGGAGGACAACAAGTTGAATAATTTATCAACACTAAAATTCCAAAGCCCGCAGCAGCATATGTCGCTCTTCTTGTTGCTTGGAAAAAGAAGGTTGCAAAGGTGAGGAGGAACTTATTAGAGGGAGTTCGAGATCACATTGTATCGAGTCTCCATGGAAAGGCGACTCCATATGCAATGTGGAAGGCCTTGACAGATCTATTTTAGAACAACAGTGACCATAGAAAATTGGCACTTAAGGACAAGCTTAGGAAAATCAAAATGGAGAAAGGTGACACTATTCCGAAATACTTGACCAAGTTCATCCAATTTTGAGATGAGCTTGGAAGTGTCGGGATAAATATAGCAGATGATGACTTGGTGAGCTTAGCACTTCTAGGCCTTACCAAGAGCTAGCATTGTTATCAAGACTCTATCAGTGGGAGGGAGAATCTACCAGATTGGGAATGATTTTGGTCAGATTTGGTACAAGAAGAATTCAGGTGGAATACCAAGGATGGATCCTCATCCAAGACAGATGATGAGGAAAATTGTGCCTTGGATGGTAAGGCAAAGAAGGGGAAGGGAAATAAATCCTATTCCAAATCTGAGACCGACAAACAAGGCAAGAAGCGTGACATGTACAGAGTGAAATGTTTTCACTGTCATGAGCATGGAAATTATGCCACTAATTGTCCACAAAAGAAGAAGAACAAAAATAAGGCTTCAAGATCTACAACGAGTGATGCTTTGGATTCATAGTTTGAATTGGAATTCTCACTCATCACATGCATGGTGTCTAGTGTGATGAGATTAGTGTGGTACTTGGATAATGGTGCATCTTTCCACATGACGGGAGACAAAGAACTCTTTACTAGCTTGGAGGAGAAGGATCTTCATATGCATATCGAGATGGGTGATGACGGGAGGTATAGCGCTACCTGGATTGGTATAGTTACTTTCTAGAGACAGTCAGGTAAGAATTTCTTATTAAAATATGTCATGCAAGTACCAGGCTTGAAAAAGAATTTAGTTTCGGTTTTTATGTTGGAGGATAGAAGATATGATGTGGTTTTCAGTGAAGGGAAAGCATTCCTTCATTACAAATCCCCATGACAGGTTAAGAAGATTGGGGTTCATGTGAACAACCTCTACAAACTTGATGTAGATGGCTGCGCAAAATTGGTGAGTAAAGAAGACAGAGTGGTGAGTCGAGATGAGGGTGATTTATGGCACATGAGATTGGGCCATTTACACCACAGTGCTTTGAAGGTCATGCAACAGATTTCTACGAGGCTTCCAAAGGGTACTCTTGAGCAAATAGACACATTGAAGGGATGTACCATGGGAAAGTATACAAAGGCCACTTTTCACGAGAAGGATAAATGAGCAATGGAAATCCTTGAGAGAGTTCACTCAGATGTGTGTGGAACATTCTCTACAGCCTCTATAGGAAAGCACAAGTATTATGTGATATTTGTTGATGATTTTTTCTAGAAAGTGTTGGATCTACTTCATGCAGAAGAAAGATCAGACGTTCTCAAAATTTTGTGAGTTCAAAGCACTGGCTGAGAAAGGTACAGGGAAGCAAGTGAAGGCTCTAAGGAGCGACAATGGTGGTGAGTACATCTCCAGTGAATTCAAGAACTTCTGTAGCAAAAAAGGAATTCAGAGAGAGTTGATTGTGCCTCATAACCCACAACAGAATGGGGTTACAGAAAGAAAGAACAAAACGATTATGGGTGCGACATGCGATATGTAACATGATTAGGGACTACCATTGCATCTGTGGGTAGAGGCATGCAACACATCGGTATTTGTGCAGAACCGTAGTCCTCCTCGGATACTTGGCATGAGTACACCAGAGGAGGCTTTTTTCTGGTAAGAAACATGATGTTTCCTATTTTAAAATTTTTGGTTCATCTGTCTATTTCCATGTGACCAAATATTCCAGAAAGAAGCTAGAACCAACAAAAGAGATTGGAATATTTTTGGGGTACATTGATAATCCCCACAACTATCAGGTGTATTTTCTGAATAGCAAGATGAGACTTATCAAACGAGATGTAAACTTTGATAAGGAGAAAGCCATGCGATTGTCCCTTGAGAGGGAGCTTGATTTGTATGCAGATGTGGAACTCTTGGTTCCAAAGGATGAACCTCAATATGCATAGCAACCACATGAGGAGGATCATGGAGTGGCAGAAACCACTCATGCAGAGCCATCCACCAAACATGGTTGGAGGCATGCCATAGAGGTTGATATATTGAGACTTGATGTGGCATAACATGTAGGATCACCTACATCACAACGCAGATAGAGAAAGTCACTATACAGGTATACTGGATACATGTCTCTTATGAGCAAGTGTATTGTGACAGAACCATCCTCTTTTGAGGAAGCAGTGTAGCAACCAACTTGGGTTGACACCATGGTTGAGGAGTATGACTCCATCGTCAGGAACAGTGCATGGGAAGTTGTCCCAAGACCAGTCGGGAAGTCAGTGGTTGGATCTAAATGGATCTATAAGGTGAAGAAGGTAGCATATGGGAGTGTGGAGAAGTACAAGACTATATTTCTAGCCCGAAGATTCTCACAAGTTGAGGGGATTTACTATGAGGATACTTTTGCACCAGTTTCATGGTACTCGTCTATTAGATCTATCCTTGAATTCTCATCGCAGATGGGTTGGAAGATAAATCAGATGGATGTAAATACTACATTTCTCAATGGAGTTATTGAGGAAGAAGTGTACATTGAGCAGCCATAAGGTTTTGAAACCTTTGACATGGAGTTGCATGTGTGCAGACTCAAGAGAGAAATGTATGGAATGAAGCAAGCACCTCGTGATTGGTACACCAGGATTAAAAACTATTTCACCGAGTTGGGATTCTCAAAGAGTGAAGTAGATGCGAACCTGTGCCAGATTATGGTAGATGGTAAGCTTTTGATTATCATGCTTTATGTTGATGATCTTATTTTCACATGTGATGAGAAGCTCATAACTTCTTGAAAAGAAGATCTTGCAAGAGAGTTTGAGATGAAGGACATGGGACTCCTTCACTATTTCTTTGGTTTGGTGATATGCCAGCAGGATGGGGAGCTATTTGTTTCTCAAGGCAAGCATGCCAAAGATATTCTGAGGAAGTTCCACATGGAGAGTTTTAAACCCATGGAGACTCCTCTTATAGGAAACTGGAGGAAGGAGGATGCTACTTCAGGTGAGGTAGTGGACATTATTGTTTACAGGCAGCTTGTGGGTTCACTCATGTACTTGGTGAACACACGACTAGACATATGCTACGCAGTTAACTAGCTTAGTCAAGCTATGGTTAAGATAACCAAGATATTTTGGAAAGCATCAAATAATGTCTTGAGATATCTCAGGGGAACTACAAAGTATGGATTATGGTACAGACAGATAGAGGGAGTGAAGCTTCAAGGCTTCACCGATGCAGATTGGGCATGCGGTCCATTAGACAGGAATAGCACATCAAAAGGGATCTTTAGCATAGGATTGACAACATTTTCTTGGTACAGTAGGAAGAAAATATCAGTTGCACTCAGTTTAGTCTAGGTAGAGTACATGGCATCCAGTCAGGCGGCATGTGAGGCCATCTGGATGAGGAAGATACTTGTTGGTTTTTTTGGTCATCAGATGGATCCAGCAGTGATAAATTTTGATAACCAGAGTTGCGTAAAACTCTTGGTTAATCCATTATTCCATGACAGGTCCAAGCATATTAACATCTGGTACCACCATCTCAGAGATTGTGTTCAGAGATGCATTATGTTACTTCAATACATTCCCACAAAGGATCAGGATGCAGATATTCTGACGAAGGCTCTCGCCATGAGAAAATTCAAATACCACAGAGACAAGATTGGGGTAACTGATAATCCCTTTCTTGTTGAGAGGGAGTGTTGAAAATTCAACAAGAAATGTGTGTCTAATTTAATTTTCCCTTAGTTAAATTGGACAATAAATTGTAATCTTATCTCATAATAACTTGTAATATTTAATTGAGTGTGATAAACTCAGTTAGCTCATGAAATTCAAGTTGAAGGTGGTTAATGAGGCATGTAGAGTGATTCTATTTATTTTAGAGTCCAAGTTGCAGTTAGTGTATTATTTTAATTCATGAGAAATCAGTTAACTCAATTAAGTGAGTTAAAGTCAGTCTAACTAGTTGTAACTGATTATTGTACTAGTGAGAGTTCAAGTGAATTAAATCAGATTTAATTCACATGCAATGATTTTTCAAGTGACTGATGATTTATTATTAATAGCTACCTGCATGTCAGTTCTGATGAAGACCTAGTTGAGACAGAGGTTAAAGGGATGTAATCTATCAATTGTATTATTAGTAAATTTCCAATGCACAATTAAACAACCATAGGATTTCCGATGATGTATTCTGCAGTTTTGGAAGGTTGAATTTCCTATTTAATAGGAATCAATTGTTCTTATAATTGCGCAAGCAATGCAAGCTGAGCAGAGGCAATAAATTGGCTAATTATTGGTCGATTTTTTCTAGATCAGTGTGAGATAGTTGGTAGAGTGCAGCAGAATCTTGTGAGAAGAGTGCATTGCATTGCTTCATGATTCCTTGGTTGATTATACAATAAATATAGAGGGGTTTTAAGTAGCAAGCTTTCCCTAGGAAAAATATCTGTGTTGTGTGATTGATTCACTTCTTTCTATTACTTGGTGTGATTGTGCGATCATGTTTAATTTCCACAAATTAATTGTAGAAGGATTCAGTATCTTGCTATAGAATATTGCATGATTGGATTGAATCCATTGGTATACATATTGTTTGTATAATTTCTATAGTAAATCCTTTCCTTTGATTGGACGGCTTTCAAAAGAAATGGGTCTTCCTTCTTGCATTAAAACAACACCAATTCAATTTCATGAGGCCTCACATTACACAATAAAGGTTTTTGTGAATTTTGGTGTAGCTAAGACTGGTGCTTGGAAAATTGCCTCTTTAAGATGTTCAATTTCCTTTGTTTCTTCTGGAGTCCAAGAAAATGCATCTTTCTTTAATAACGTTGTTAGAGGTGCAGCAATTGTCCCATAATTATTCAAAAAACTTGCGATAATACCCTGTCAACCTAAGAAATCCTCGCAAATGCTTTATGGTTTGGGGATTTTCCATTCCTTAATGGCTTCAATATTTTTAGGGTCTACCTTAAAACCCTCATGAGATACAATATGATGCAGATATTCCACCTCCTGTACTCCAAGAAACATTTGGAGGTTTTTTCATATAATTTTTTCTCCTCCAATAATTTGAGCACCCTGTCAACATGTTGAACATGATCCTTCCAAGACTTCTTGTAGATTAGTATATCATCAAAAAATACTAACAAAAATTTTCTAAGGGTGGGTTTGAAAATGGAATTCATCAAACCTTGAAATGTAGAAGGTACATTGGTAAGGCCAAAAGGCATGACCAAAAAATCATAATGACCCTCATGAGTTCTAAATGCTATTTTCAGAATGTCTTCAGTCTTCATTCTTATTTGATGATATCTTGAACAAAGATCCAACTTGGTGAAGTAAATTTCTCCATGTAATTCATTCAATAATTCATCAATGATAGGAATTGGAAGTTTATATTTAATAGTGAGCTTGTTGAGCTCCCTCATTAGGGGAATTTTGAGGAATAAAATGGCCTCCTAAGGAAATTATAAAATAATAGTGGAAATAATAAAATAATATTAGATTACATCATCAAATTTTCGAGGGAAAAAAGAAAAAGTTATTTTTTCAACTCATATTTTCAACTTATCTCCCTATGGGTTTACTCAAATTTTGAGCGGGAACACTCATATTCATAATTTGATTTCTCATCCAAGGAGTACCCATGTTACATACTTTCGATGGACCTTGCTACACGAAAAATGATAAATACATTAAAATGTGATTTCAATTACACGAAAAATGATAAATACATTAAAATGTGTTTTCAATTACGTTTTTTCATGTATTTCCCATTTTGTGTGTAGAAGAGTCCATCGAAAGTATGCAACATGGGTACTACTTGGCTGAAGAATTAAATTTTGCCTCCAACCAGTACTCGTGCTCGAAATTTGAGTAAAACCTTAGGGAGACAAGTTGAAAATACAAGTTGAAAAAGTAGCTTTATTATTTTATTATTTTTTAATATTTTTACTTTTGTACCCCAAAAATGGTGAATCATCCCCCATGGTTGACATCATCATATTGAATCCTATTGGTTCTTATAAATTTTATTTTAGTTGTACATTTTTCTTAGGAGGCCCATTTTAGACCTCAAAGTTTCTCTAATGATAATCAAGACACATGCACCATGATCCATCCTTCTTGTGCACCAATACTATAGGAGCAGAGAAATAAATTTGACTAGGTTGAATTATATCGGCCTCTAGCATTTCTGAAACCATACGCTCAATATCACTCTTTTGGGCATAAGAATATCTATAAGGCTCAATGTTTGGAGAAACACTTCCTGGAATCAAATGAATAGCATGATCATGATCAAAAATAGGTGGGAGGCCTTTGGGAGTCTTAAACACCTTGGAATGATTTTCCAATACTTTTCGGAGATCTAGAGAAATACATGATTTCAATGTTTGAACTTGTAGTGAGCATAATTGTTAAATTACACCTTGTTGTTATTTATTCAAAAGCTTTTTCATGAAATTAGAGTCGATTATCTTTCTTGGTTTCCCTGTGATACCCCTTAATTAAACTTCCTTTCCTTCCCAAAAAAATTTCAAGAAAAGTTCTTGAAAAATAAAAGCTATAGTCCCCAAAGATTGTAACCATTGGACTCCTAGTACAACATCCATATCACCCATTGGAATAGAAAGTATTCGACTATTCAATAAATATTCCCCCATGGTTAGCTTGATATTATGGCACTTTCCATAGAAATTTATAGTTCCTCCATTTCTAAACATCACTTGACACTTTGGTGCTGGATATAGGAATCAATTCAATTCCTTGGCTATCTTACAATGAATAAAATTATGGGTACTACCTGAATCAATCAAAACTATTATATTTTTTTATTGATATATCCTTTTATATTGAGAGTTTGAGGAGTGATAATTCCTTCCAAGAAATTACAAGATATGGTTGGATTTATTTCTTCCTTCTATGGGGTTGGTTCCTAGTGTATATCCTCCTCTTTTGATGTTTCTTGTTCCTTTTATTCCTCCTCTTCACAATCTATGTAAATAATTTATCAGCGCACTTATGACCTTTAGTGTATTCACTATCACAACTATAACAAATCCCTTTTTCTCTTTTTTCCTCCAATTTTCGTGGTGTCAACCTTGTAGGTTGTGGAAGTCTAGTAGCAACAACATTTCCATCTTTATAGTTGTGATTGATATACTTCCTTGTTTCCATAATTTTCTTTCAACTTTTATTGCCACCCTGAATGCCTTCTCCAATGAATCAGGTTCCCAAAGGTGAACCTCATGTTGGTTGTTATCCTTTCAAGTCCCTATGAAGAAATCAATCCTATGCTCCTCTGAAATATCTGCTACCTTGATATTTAATTTTTAGAAGTCCTCAATGTGTTTTGCCATTAAAACCTTTTGTTTGAGTTTTATAAATTGGCTAAAGTAGGTGTTTCTCTTTGTATCCTCATAATGTGCTATCATTTACTTCATTAAAATTGAACAAGTGACAAGTGGTTTACGAGAACAAAGCCATCGATACGATACAAACTTATTGGGTTCTAAATATAAATTTTCAATGCGTACCTTTTGTGATTGTTGCACATCATGGAGATAAAAATATTGATCCATTTGTAGTATCTCCAGATCATTGCCATCAAAGTTCCTCATATCGATATTTGGAATGTGGTGGTTCTTAAACCCAACATTGGAGTTTCTAAAATCACAATTCATATTCCTTTTGTCCTCATCATGATTTTCATGAATTACCTTGTCACCACCGGGAAGCCTTTCTTGCAACAACTTTATCAAACCTTCCTTCAAACCTTCCATGTCATATTTTAAACCATCCATGTCTGATTTTAATCCATCCTTAAAATATTTCATTTTTATTTATATGTCATCCATCTTAGCTTCCATACCATCTATCTTAGCTTCCATTTCATTTTTTGTTACTCTTTGGGAGAGAGAAATTTGTTGCACTTGGTCTCATAATTTTGATATATCATGTTGCAATTATTCCTCTTCATGTGTTACAGTAGATATTTATAAGGGATTAATGGGTGTGGAATTATTTTTGGGAGGTATATTAGAACTGATATCTATGCTTCAATATTCCCTTGGAATCACTTTAAACTGATTTTTCAAACAAAAGTTATGCAATTTAAAAAAAAATGCACACCTTTTTATTGCTTTTGAGGAGCTCGATATTGAACCTGATGTATATCTATGATTTTAGATCCCCAAGATTTTAACTTCAGTACTATAGTAGCACTCTGAGTATTCTTTATAATGCCACATTTCATACCTAATTTGGATTCTTCAAGATAAATTTATGCTCGATCTCCCACAATGACCTGATTATATATTGGTTCAATAGAGAGAAATTGTACGAAGTGCCACATGTCATTGTTTCAACCTTCGGCCCTGAAATTTCTACACACAAAACTATAGTCCGTTCAATTTCTTTCACATTTTATAGAATTCAAATCTGATGCCTAAAACGATATTTATGACAATTTTCCTAGTGCTACTAAAAATCCCATTGAGGATTTCAACTTATCCAAAAGGTTATTGAAAAGACAACAAAATGTTTTTTCCCAATATTTAAGGGATTCAAAATCCTATTCATTAATGAATAGGATCGTTGATCTATGCAAGCTGTTTGAAATTAAATTATGGAGCCCGTAAAAAACCTAACTTCCTGAAATCATATTTCTAAAAATGTAGCGAACCAAGATCTGAAATTCATACCCAAGGTTCACCAATATCTCAACTCTACGTGGTTTCAATTTTAGCTTCTGAAGCTTCGTAAAAAAAATTTACAATGAAAATTCCAAGATGACTTGTTTGAAGAAGCGAAACCCTAGAATCCAATGCTTTGATACCAAATGTTATGTAACCAAATAAAAAATTATAAGAAAATATAGATCAAAGACCTATAAATCAGCCTCATCTAGGGGGAAACCTCCTTTACATTACATAAATTAACAATTCTCAGATTATTCAATTGATAAAACCTCCTTTCCATATATAGGGGTCTAAGGGATCACATTATAATCAGATTCGACATAACAATAATAATGTAAGGGAACAAAAATAACAATAGTGTGCTTCTATGGGGCACAATAATAACAATATGGGGATTACATGGGTACAACAATAAGAATAATGGGGCTACACTAACAATAATAATAAGGGGTTAGAGTAGTCTTAGGGACCTAACAAAGTTTGTGCTACAAGGGTTTGACATGATTTAGATGATTGATATAGATGAGAAATGTTTGGAGTTTTTTAATGATTCTTGATAATGACTTAGAACCATGAATTGATGTTGATATTTGTTCTAGACTATAGATCTCACTATGATAGTGAATTTGAGATTTGACCTGATGACTAATGATTTGATTTGACGACTGATGATTTTCCTTAATGAAAATGATATATGAGAATACTAACTTCCAATGAATTATATGGGTATTCGATAATGATTTTTTATTGGCCTCCTTGTTCCTCGCATAATGGTTGAAGTATTGACAGTTGTGGTTCAGTATGAAGATGGAACCTACACGACTTATCCTTGGTGTATGAATTTTCATATAGTAACATAAATGACTTGTATTATTATCATGAGAATGACTTGATGAAGTTTGGATTGATATTGTGTGATATATGACAACCTATTGGTAGGATAATAGATGAATTCAAGAATTTACATAAGCTCTACCTATCACCTGTTCTAAATAATTGATACTATGATATTGATGACTTTGATATTAGTTTTGATTTGGCTTCTAAACTTTGATGAGATGACTTAGTTTTTTTATTATATAATATTAATTTATGTAGAGCTGAGAATATTGGTTTGGAAAATTGTTATGGTTATAGAGAGAATTGTATATGTTTGCATTGGCAGTTATCTAACGAACGCAGAATGATTTTTTGATCCAAACCTCTACTTCAGAAGTTTTCCAAGGTATGATTTTGATTTTGGTTTTGTTCTTATATGTTGGAAGTCTACAATTGACAGGAAATGAGCCTCTGATATTTTGAGTGAGAGGGAGATGGCTTATGAAGCTCGAAATAATGAATCATGGCATGATGAATCAATTTCTGAAGTTGGGAAAAGGTCATATATATTGTGAAGTTATTGAAGAAGTATTGGAAAGTGAAAATCCAAATCCATCGATACTGTTAGACACGGTCCTGTCAGTCCCTGGTCATAATCAAATTCTCCAAAGTTCATTTCTCGTCATTTACAGTCATTGATGTTACTGTAGTCCAGAAAATGTCATTTCAGAGTCTAGGTCTTATAGTTGGTCTTCAAACATGTTGAATGATGCCTACAGGCTAGAAGAAGGTTCAGTGAGTTTATATTTCAAGATGGTTATCAATGCGAGATTGATTCTTTTTCAAAACCCTGTTTTGAAAAAGAAATCGTTAAAATGTGTTTTCAATATGTAATTATTGAAGTTTTTCAGTCTTCAGCAGGAGAGGGTAGCCTGGATGAGTCTACAATAAGGCGTGTTGTTGATAAAGTCCTTTCTAATCCCAGCGATGATGCAGATGAGAAAAGAACCATTTGCATAAAGGAAGTGAAGGACCTTACTGTTGCCAGGGAGAATCCAGATGTTTCCAACAATGAATTGAATAAGATTCAGAAAATTGGAAGGCCTGTTGCTCAGAAAGACATGGCTGACCACCCTAAGTGTTTAGAGCACCGATCTGGTGAGGATTCAGAGGATTTAAAATCTTCTATAGATGGCACTGGCAAGGGTCCTGTCTGTCAACGCACGCCCTCTGAACATAAAATTTCTGGAAAGAGGAAAGATCTACCCTCCAACCAAGGGGTGTAACACTATACAGAAATAGCTCTGGTCCAGTTCGAAAACTAGGTGAAGTGATCAGAGAAATGGTTTCTGATGCACCAACAGAAATGGCTTGTGTTTCAGGAAAGAGATCAGAAGATGGACTAAATGCATCCAAGATGAGTAAAGATGATGATGAGCACCTCAATACCAACATCATTGACAAATATATGGAGCAATTGTGGAAAAATCTACCCGAGGCTAAACACAAGTCTTGTACTTTCTTGGATTGTTTGTGGTTTTCAATGTATCTTGAAGAGGCGTTATCCTTTAAGATATTGAAATGGACGAAAGCAAAAAGTATTTTTGCAAGGAAATACGTTTTCATCCCAATAGTGCACTGGAGCCATTGGAATTTATTGATTCTCTGTCATTTTGGAGACGATTTCGGTACTCCAAAAAGGACCCCATGCATGTTGCTTTTGGATTCATGAAGGAAACAAATCCACATCGGCTTGAACCCCTGATAAGAAAGTTCCTCATAGATATTCATAAAGAAGAAGGCAAGCAGGACGTGGAAAAAATAATTGCAAAGATCCCTCTTTTGGTTCCCGATGTGCCTCAGCAGACAAATGGTAATGACTGTGGTGTTTTCTGCTCCATTTCATTGATATTTTTTGCAATCGGCTCCAGAGAATTTCAGCAAGAAGTAAAAAGTTCCATCGTTTTGTTCATAACTGATTACATGTCAAACTGGATTGATCTTTCAAGTGCTGCTTGAGAGACTGGCCGCATCACCTAGTGTTAAAATACATGCGTGCTACCCATATAAGGAGCGCTACGCATATAGCATCCCCAGCCCTTGCAAAAGAACACGGGCGCTACACATATGGTGCACGCTACGCGTTGGGTAAGCGCGCTACGCACTGAGTGTGTGCGCTGCACACAAGCCTGTAACTTGAAATTTCTACCATTCTTCTCCGAATTAGGTTTTGCTTGCTCGTTCCATGTTCAATATGGTTGTGGTTGCAGTGGGAAGGAGCAGACATGAAGGGAATTGCAGCATCGTGTCATTCTCAAGTCCTTGAGACAGATATCATATTTTTCTCCATATCGGTGCTTCTACCTTGCTCCTCTCGCGCTTTTCTTAAGTCAACCCAAAGGCCACTGGGGTCGACACAAGCTGCTCGTTGGTGCTCATTATTTACCAAAGCACTTGCTCATGACATCAAATCAATTCGTTGATCATTCCTGTCAAACTCGACAATCATTGCACCAGAAAACGCATGGCACAGACAATATTTTTCCTTATCCAAAATCGGTATGAGCTTGAGGACAGGAATTGTTGGCTTGCCCAATGTGGGGAAATCCACTCTTTTCAAAGCGCTGACTGAAAATGAGAAAGCTCAAGCAGCCAATTTTCCGTTCTGCACAATAGAGCCAAATGACTTGTCAAGGGAGCTAGCCAGGGAGAAGGTTTAGGAAATAAATTCCTTTTACATATTTGTGAGGTTGATTCCATTGCACAGGTTGTGCATTGTTTTGAGGATAATGATATTATTCGTGTCAATGGAAAGATTGATCCTAAATCAAACATAGAAATTATCAATTTGGAACTTGTGTTTTGCTGGTTTTCTGAAGAGGTTTATTACTCACTTGGTTAATCAGCTTGTCCAGCATCAGTTTTTGCAAATTGCATGCCCGTTGGAAAGGAAAACTATGAATGGAGCTTATGAATTATTGAAAGCAGAGCTACAAGGTTTTGTGCAGGCAATAAAAGGATGCGTGGAGTGGTGCTTATCTTTAAGTCAAGCTGGATTCGAGCCACGTGAACAAGGAGCAGTAGATGACCGTGACACATTGCTTCATCGAATGAGGGACCTCACTTATGTACGTGCCAGCACCTGGCGTTGTTCAGCAAATAGATAAGATCAACTTACAAACTTTCAGATGCTATTGAAGAAGTTACACGTGAGCATCGTGAAAAAGCAGGAGATAAAAAGTAAAAGAGCGAGTTTTATTTAAAATTGGTTTTTATTTAAAATAGCAAATGTAAAATGCCAAAGTCAAAACGTGCCTAAAATTAAGTGAAGAATACCTGCCACAGCAGAGAACAAGATTCGATTGCCTATGTAATAGGATTTACACCTACAGATGCCACCTCTTCATCGGTCATCAACAGATTCAAGTAGAGAATGGAGCGTTATTCTATCTTCAGAAAAGCTGATTGGCTTTTTAGTTTTGTTTGTTTAATGATGATAAATCAGTTCCTTATTTGGGTCGATTTGTTATCCCACCTCTAGGCTTATATATTTTATGAAAAATCATTTGTAAAAGGTGGAGAGTTCTGAAAGTTGGTGGAGGATAAATACAGAGTTTTATTGTACAGCTGTTTGACAGAGAAATAATTAAATGGCATAGCTCTGATTTATAAGATTCTTGTGGTGTGAAATTTAGAATATGTTTCTTTCTATTTCTTGTTATGTTTATTGTTTCATTCATAATCATGGTCTGTTGAATACTTTTAAGTGTGAAGGACAAAATTCAGCTTGCTGCTCTACCTTGGGAAAGTATTCAAGTTCTATGTTTTCCCCCGTCTGAAAAGGATTCATGAATTCATGCCCTTTTCAGCTTTCTTAACAGTCTTTACATCCCATTTAATTCCAATTTAATTGTTAAACTTCACTCCTAACTCGCCTTATGGAATAATCTACGCCTTTGAATAGATCTTTGCTCATGCTGTTCTTGATCCCATACAACCCAGAAACCCATCATTTATTAAAAACCCCTTTCTTATCTTTTTACTAGCCTAAAATCAGTTCCTATTATAGGTCATCTCAACCCCTCTGAAATTTTTTTCCGAGATAGACCCGGAGAGAGCCCTCTCCTGTCCTCGTAGGGCTAGCTACGAGGCTAAGCTTGGTTTGATGTTGCCTCGAGTTTTGCCTTCCTCAGCCTGAGGCAGATTCGAGCGCTAACATAGTGGCGAATCCACTGGGGAAGATGGTTTGCTGTTAATGTGACATTCGACTTGAAGATTGTCTTGCCCCAGTACATGAAATAAAGTTGCAGATCTGATGCTGATGGTGAACAGTAGTCAGACACATATGAAGGCTGAGACATTCACCTGGCGACTCCAGCTCGATCCAGAGATTCCAGTGCTCACTGATCCACTCATGCAATGGTAGGGTATGTGGCAAACCCTGCACTGTGTGAAGCTGTAAAAGAAGTAAGAAATCAGTTAGCAGATTTTGAAATTAATGAAGATTTTTTCAGTGCCTTGCTTCAATGTTTGAAATCTCCGAAGTTTCCTCTTGAAGCTAAAACTAGTGTCTGTGAGTTAGTTGTTGAAAGAATTGAGAAGGAAATTCAGTGTTTAAATGATCAGATCCAGTCATATGATTTCCGAGATCCCAAAAAGTCCTTGGAAACTCTCCCTCCTTCAAAACAAGAAACAATAGAGTTGCCTACAGATGTTTGCATTGACAGTGTGCAGCTGGAGGTATGTATTGCAGAGTTGGGGCAGCAAACGGAGTCTAACTTTTGCGATCCTATTGCGATGTACATGGAAATGTTTTTCAGTTTGACTGACAAATCAAATTGTCTTTTACATGATCAGACTCATTATGTGCATGTAGGGCTGCCAACAATTGCATCTGTGATCTGGTTGAAGCACTCTCAAGCAGCGTTCTTCTCAGATTTACTTGAATGGTTGATCTAGCATTACAGTATTACCTGATCTATTGTTTTTGCAGCAAAGTAGGGTAGATTTTGTAAATAAATAAGCAGCTAAAGGGCAGCATTTCGTTCTAGTTTCATTACAGTTTTGGTTGGAAGTTTGTTGAGTCAGTTTTTCAATCATTTCAGTCAAGTTTCAGTCAAGAAATGTGTCAAAGGTTTTGTGTTATCTGTTGAAATAATGATTCCATCGCCCAATGGATGGAGGCACTGTCTGCTCTCCCAAATATCTGCAGTTCTTGGCACCTCCAAGAAGTGGCAGCTGCCATCCCCATTGGAGCCAATGTTAGACACGGTCCTGTCAGTCCCTGGTCATAATCAAATTCTCCAAAGTTTATTTCTCGTCATTTACAGTCATTGATGTTACTGTAGTCTAGAAAAGGTCATTTCAGAGTCCAGGTCTTATAGTTGGTCTTCAAACATGTTGAATGATGCCTACAAGCTAGAAGAAGGTTCAGTGAGTTTATATTTCAAGATGGTTATCAATGCGAGATTGATTCTTTTTCAAAACCTTGTTTTGAAAAAGAAATCGTTAAAATGTGTTTTCAATATGTAATTATTGAAGTTTTTCAGTCTTCAGCAGGAGAGGGTAGCCTGGATGAGTCTACAATAAGGCGTGTTGTTGATAAAGTCCTTTCTAATCCCAGCGATGATGCAGATGAGAAAAGAACCATTTGCATAAAGGAAGTGAAGGACCTTACTGTTGCCAGGGAGAATCCAGATGTTTCCAACAATGACTTGAATAAGATTCAGAAAATTGGAAGGCCTGTTGCTCAGAAAGACATGGCTGACCACCCTAAGTGTTTAGAGCACCGATCTAGTGAGGATTCAGAGGATTTAAACTCTTCTATAGATGGCACTGGAAATGGCCCTATCTGTCAACGCACGCCCTCTGAACATAAAATTGCTGGAAAGAGGAAAGGTCTACCCTCCGACCAAGGGGTGGAACACTATACAGAAATAGCTCTGGTCCAGTTTGGAAACTAGGTGAAGTGATCAGAGAAATGGTTTTTGATGCACCAACAGAAATGGCTTGTGTTTCAGGAAAGAGCTCAGAAGATGGACTAAATGCATCCAAGATGAGTAAAGATGATGATGAGCACCTCAATACCAACATCATTGACAAATATATGGAGCGATTGTGGAAAAATCTACCCGAGGCTAAACACAAGTCTTGTACTTTCTTGGATTGTTTGTGATTTTCAATGTATCTTGAAGAGGCGTTATCCTTTAAGATATTGAAATGGACGAAAGAAAAAAGTATTTTTGCAAGGAAATACGTTTTCATCCCAATAGTGCACTGGAGCCATTGGAATTTATTGATTCTCTGTCATTTTGGAGACGATTTCGGTACTCCAACAAGGACCCCATGCATGTTGCTTTTGGATTCATGAAGGAAACAAATCCACATCGGCTTGAACCCCTGATAAGAAAGTTCCTCATAGATATTCATAAAGAAGAAGGCAAGCAGGACGTGGACAAAATAATTGCAAAGATCCCTCTTTTGGTTCCCGATGTGCCTCAGCAGAAAAATGGTAACGACTGTGGTGTTTTTCTGCTCCATTTCATTGATCTTTTTTGCAATCGGCTCTAGAGAATTTCAGCAAGAAGTAAAAAGTTCCATTTTTTTGTTCATAACTGATTACATGTCAAACTGGATTGATCTTTCAAGTGCTGCTTGAGAGACTGGACGCATCACCCAGTGTTAAAATACATGTGTGCTACCCATATAAGGAGCGCTACGCATATAGCATCCCCAGCCCTTGCAAAAGAACACGGGCGCTA
The DNA here is from genome assembly GCA_034641835.2 of Pinus albicaulis. Lineage (NCBI taxonomy): Eukaryota > Viridiplantae > Streptophyta > Pinopsida > Pinales > Pinaceae > Pinus > Pinus albicaulis. The sequence goes on along the minus strand of CM076570.1, from coordinate 330,509,908 downwards.
CGCATATGGTGCACGCTACGCGTTGGGTAAGTGCGCTATGCACTGAGTGTGTGCGCTGCACACAAGCCTGTAACTTGAAATTTCTACCATTCTTCTCCGAATTAGGTTTTGCTTGCTCGTTCCATGTTCAATATGGTTGTGGTTGCAGTGGGAAGGAGCAGACATGAAGGGAATTGCAGCATCGTGTCATTCTCAAGTCCTTGAGACAGATATCATATTGTTCTCCATATCGGTGCTTCTACCTTGCTCCTCTCGCGCTTTTCTTAAGTCAACCCAAAGGCCACTGGGGTCGACACAAGCTACTCGTTGGTGCTCATTATTTACCAAAGCAATTGCTCATGACATCAAATCAATTCGTTGATCATTCCTGTCAAACTCGGCAATCATTGCACCAGAAAACGCATGGCACAGACAATATTTTTCCTTATCCAAAATCGGTATGAGCTTGAGGACAGGAATTGTTGGCTTGCCCAATGGGGGGAAATCCACTCTTTTCAAAGCGCTGACTGAAAATGAGAAAGCTCAAGCAGCCAATTTTCCGTTCTGCACAATAGAGCCAAATGACTTGTCAAGGGAGCTAGCCAGGGAGAAGGTTTAGGAAATAAATTCCTTTTACATATTTGTGAGGTTGATTCCATTGCACAGGTTGTGCGTTGTTTTGAGGATAATGATATTATTCGTGTCAATGGAAAGATTTATCCTAAATCAGACATAGAAATTATCAATTTGGAACTTGCGTTTTGTTGGTTTTCTGAAGAGGTTTATTACTCACTTGGTTAATCAGCTTGTCCAGCATCAGTTTTTGCAAATTGCATGCCCGTTGGAAAGGAAAACTATGAATGGAGCTTATGAATTATTGAAAGTAGAGCTACAAGGTTTTGTGCAGGCAATAAAAGGATGCGTGGAGCGGTGCTTATCTTTAAGTCAAGCTGGATTCGAACCACGTGAACAAGGAGCGGTAGATGACCGTGACACATTGCTTCATCGAATGAGGGACCTCACTTATGTACATGCCAGCACCTGGCGTTGTTTAGCAAATAGAGAAGATCAACTTACAAACTTTCAGATGCTATTGAAGAAGTTACACGTGAGCATCATGAAAAAGCAGGAGATAAAAAGTAAAAGAGCGAGTTTTATTTAAAATTGGTTTTTATTTAAAATAGCAAATGTAAAATGCCGAAGTCAAAACGTGCCTAAAATTAAGTGAAGAATACCTGCCACAGCAGAGAACAAGATTCGATTGCCTATGTAATATTATTTACACCTACAGATGCCACCTCTTCATCGGTCATCAACAGATTCAAGTAGAGAATGGAGCGCTATTCTATCTTCAGAAAAGTTGATTGGCTTTTTAGTTTTGTTTGTTTAATGATGATAAATCAGTTCCTTATTTGGGTCGATTTGTTATCCCACCTCTAGGC
>CM076570.1:330500987-330503487 GCA_034641835.2 Pinus albicaulis | reverse complement strand
AATCTTGATCATCAAGCTATACATAAAGAAAAATAGTTGTCTCAAGAATTAAATAAATTACAGGTGATGCTTCAACAAGAAAAGATAGCCAAGGAAGAACAGAGTGCTTTATTACAAGCACAAATACAAAGATTTAAATATTATCCCGGACTTGATCAATTTAAGATAGAGGCTCTTGAATTAAGTAAAATACTGTCACAACAACTTGATGTTTTATGTCATAAAATATCTCTAGTTGACCCTTTATGTGAAATAGCATCATCAGTCATAGAAAAGGTAGTAAATGCAAGAATTGAATTTGAAGATGACGATGAGAAGTTTGCAAGATTCCTCACATGGCAGAACACAGATCAAGGCATCGCTGCCAATATTCCTAAAATTCAAGAATCGCACAAATAAATATTGTTTGCAGAATGAGAGACACAGTTGATTAAAGGAGAACGGGCTATCTCCAGAGCAACAACTATAATGAATAATTTAGTGGGATTAATTAATGACAGTCTGTATGCAGCCAACCTAATTTCAGATTGCATTCCAGGAAAACTCCCAAAGGTCAAGGAAATAGAGAAACAATGGAAACATGACTTGGCCAATAAAGACCAACAGAGCAGCGCAATACAGGGAATTACATGGGACACATTTTAGTTCTATTTGGTGAAGCCACATAGCCAGCAAATGACTACAAAGTGCCTCTCCAATTCCATCGGATATTTGATTCCAGAACTGTCAGATGCCACATATACCAGTCAGATGCATTCCCGGTTAAGTCATCCTCCTGAAGTAAAAGATATGCTATCAATCTGCCAGCTGCGTACATCAGACATGAAAGAAATGAAATGAACTTGTTTTCTTGGAGATTATAATCCTATTTATGAAATCGGATCTCTCATCCTTCAGTTTTTTAGCGATATTTTAGATAGTTTGTTAAATTATTTATTATTTAAACCCATTTCATGCATTTAGAAAGGGGTCCTCAATTTGTATAAATTTTCGACTTGAGAAGTTACACTTTTGTACTTATTAATACATTATTTTTATTAATGGTGGATCACATTCTGTGATTTTATGAGGAATTTTTTTTCAAGAATATGCATTTTTGTTCTTCCTGAAAGTTGTTCTAAGTGAAAAAACGGGATTGGAGTGTTATTTGCATCAAGAGGTTACACATGTATCTGGTATTTTTATCATAATTCTGTTGTTCAATTTTCTTTATGCAATGAAACATTCCTTCTGAAAATTTCTATTGTTTATATATGTATGCTTGTGAAACTATTCTTTATTATATCATTTCTGAAAATTTAGAATTTTCATATTTCAAAATATATGTGAGCAATATAAGTATATGAATGCAATATGTTATCATTGTTGGAAATATGATGCAGAGTGTTGTCCTTGATGGCAACCCACTAAATGAAGATGAAGACATGCGACTATTGACATGTGTTGTCCTTGATGGCAAACCACCCGATGAAGTTATTCTTGACTTGATGGACTTGGTAAATATGGTAACTGATGACAGAGCAGGAGAATATGATGGCCAGAAAAGGTCCTTGAAAGGCAACCCACTTGATGAAGTTGTGCTTGATAGAATATGTCCTTGATGAAGGAAATCTGATGTATCTACAGTGTGTACAGAAGGCAATGAAGAAAGGAATTTAGAATGAGCTCAAAGAATGATGAAAAGAGTATGTCTCTATGTATACGCGGATATTCCTAGGTGAAGTCGCGTATGCACGCGGAAAAGAACGTGCCAAGTCGCGTATGGGCTAAAGCGCTCAAAAAGTGCAAAACCAAGGGTAACCACCATGGTATTGACCCATTGTATTGGGTAATGATCCGCCTAATTGACCCCGTCCAGGTAGTTTTGGGCTTATGGTATTGTTTTGGTCCATGGTATTAAAAAAGGGGGCTCATGGTATTGAAAAGGGTAAACCTATATAAGGAGAAGAAATTCATTGTGCAAATCACATGTGTGGGTGCAAGATGTCTGAGCTTGAATGAATACTTCTCTCTGAAGTATATCTGAATGGAAAGGGTTACACTTGAATGATAAATCTGAATGTATGATGCACCAATGATGCAGAAGGGGATCTAGATCTGAATTGCTCTTGTATTTGCTAGATCTGATTATGGAAGGCTTAGATCTGTGATGAGGCGAGCATCTAGGCGAACATCTGTCTGAAGTAAAAGGGTAGATCTGAACTGAATATCTGATCTGATGAAGTATGCTGCTCTGTAATGATTGAAGATCTATACGCTACTTCGCCGCAGAGGAAGCGCGTATATACGCGGCTTCAGCGAAGAGAAAGCGTGTATGCGCAATAAAATATACACTGAGGTATACGCTGGTTTGTGTGGACGGAAGCGCGTATATACGCGACATCAGTGAAGTAAAAGCGCGTATGCAAACTAGGGTTTGCTGAAGCAAGGGGTATGAAATATCTGATCTGTTATGCTGTGTTTCTGCTATCTGATCTGTGTTGATATGTATCTGTTGATG